>JAWPHD010023252.1:0-22613 GCA_037043455.1 Cyrtodaria siliqua | reverse complement strand
TGAATATATATGCGTAAGAACGGAATATATATGTGTAATCACTGAATATATATGCGTAAGAACGGAATATATATGTGTAAGAACGGAGTATATATGCGTAAGAACTGAATATATATGTGTAACAACGGACAGAATATATATGTGTAAGAACAGAATATATATCTGTAAAAACGGAATATATATGTGTAAGAACTGAATATATATGTGTAAGAACTGAATATATATGTGTAAGAACTGAATATATATGTGTAAGAACTGAATATATATGCGTAAAAACTGAATATATATGCGTAATAACTGAATATATATGTGTAAGAACTGAATATATATGCGTAAGAACTGAATATATATGCGTAAGAACTGAATATATATGCGTAAGAACTGAATATATATGCGTAAGAACTGAATATATATGTGTAGGAACTGAATATATATGTGTAAGAACGGAATATATGTGTAAGAATATATATGCGTAAGAACGGAATATATATGTGTAAGAACGGAATATATATGCGTAAGAACTGAATTTATATGTGTAAAAACTGAATATATATGTGTAAGAACTGAATATATATGCATAAGAACTGAATATATATGCGTAAAACTGAATAGATATACGAAAGAAAGGAATATATATGCGTAAGAACGGAATATATGTGTAAGAACGGAATATATATGTGTAAGAACGGAATATATACGTGTAAGAACGGAATATATATGTGTAAGAACGGAATATATATGTGTAAGAACGCAATATATATGTGTAAAAACGAAATATATATGTGTAAGAACTGAACATATATGTGTAAGAAATGAATATATATGCGTAAGAACGGAATATATATGTGTAAGAACGGAATATATATGTCTTAAAACGGAATATGTACGTGGAACAACGGAATATATATGTGTAAGAACGGAATATATATGTGTAAGAACGGAATATATACGTGTAAGAACGGAATATATATGTGTAAGAACGGAATATGTACGTGTAAGAACGGAATATATATGTGTAAGAACTGAACAAATATGTGTAATAAAAGATTATATATGCGTAAGAACTGAATATATATGTGTAAGAACTGAATATATATGCTTAAGAACTGAAGATATATCCGTAAGAACTGAATATATATGCGTAAGAACTGAATATATATGCGTAAGAACGGAATATATATGTGTAAGTACGGAATATATATGTGTAAGAACGGAATATATATGTGTAAGAACGGAATATATATGCGTAAGAACTGAATAAATATGCGTAAGAACTGAACATATATGCGTAATAACTGAACATATATGCGTAAGAACTGAATATATATGCGTAAGAACTGAATAAATGCGTAAGCACTGAATATATATGCGTAAGAACTGAACATATATGCGTAAGAACTGAATATATATGCGTAAGAACGGAAAATATATGTGTAAGAACGGAATATATATGTGTAAGAACGGAATATATGTGTAAGAATATATATGCGTAAGAACGGAAAATATATGTGTAAGAACGGAATATATATATGTGTAAGAACGGAATATATATGCGTAAGAACTGAATATATATGTGTAAGAACTGAATATATATGTGTAAGAAATGAATATATATGCGTAAGAACTGAATATATATGCGTAAGAGCGGAATATATATGAGTAAGAACGGAATATATATGTGTAAGAACGGAATATATATGTGTAAGAACGGAATATGTACGTATAAGAACGGAATATATATGTGTAAGAACGGAATATATATTTGTAAGAACGGAATATATATGTGTAAGAACGGAATATGTACGTGTAAGAACGGAATATATATGTCTAAGAACTGAACAAATATGTGTAAGAAATGAATATATATGCGTAAGAAATGAATATATATGCGTAAGAACGGAATATATATGTGTAATAACTGAATATATATGCGTAAAACTGAATATATATGCGCAAGAACTGAACATATATGTGTAAGAAATGAATATATATGCGTAAGAACTGAATATATATGTGTAAAAACGGAATATATAATGCATTAGAACGGAATATATATGCGTAAGAACAAAACATATATGCGTAAGAACTGAACATATATGCGTAAGAAATGAATATATATGTGTAAGAAATGAATATATATGCGTAAGAACTGAATATATATGCGTAAGAGCGGAATATATATGAGTAAGAACGGAATATATATGTGTAAGAACGGAATATATATGTGTAAGAACGGAATATGTACGTGTAAGAACGGAATATATATGTGTAAGAACGGAATATATATTTGTAAGAACGGAATATATATGTGTAAGAACGGAATATGTACGTGTAAGAACGGAATATATATGTCTAAGAACTGAACAAATATGTGTAAGAAATGAATATATATGCGTAAGAACTGAATATATATGCGTAAGAACGGGATATATATGTGTAATAACTGAATATATATGCGTAAAACTGAATATATATGCGTAAGAACTGAACATATATGTGTAAGAAATGAATATATATGCGTAAGAACTGAATATATATGTGTAAAAACGGAATATATATGTGTAAGAACGGAATATATACGTGTAAGAACAGAATATATATGTGTAATAACGGAATATATACGTGTAAGAATGGAATATATATGTGTAAGAACGGAATATATATGTGTAAGAACGGAATATATATGTGTAAGAACTGAATATATGCGTGTAAGAACGGAATATATATGTGTAAGAACGGAATATATATGTGTAAGAACGGAATATATACGTGTAAGAACGGAATATATATGTGTAAGAACGGAATATGTACGTGTAAGAACGGAATATATATGTGTAAGAACTGAACAAATATGTGTAATAAAAGATTATATATGCGTAAGAACTGAATATATATGTGTAAGAACTGAATATATATGCTTAAGAACTGAAGATATATCCGTAAGAACTGAATATATATGCGTAAGAACTGAATATATATGCGTAAGAACGGAATATATATGTGTAAGTACGGAATATATATGTGTAAGAACGGAATATATATGTGTAAGAACGGAATATATATGCGTAAGAACTGAATAAATATGCGTAAGAACTGAACATATATGCGTAATAACTGAACATATATGCGTAAGAACTGAATATATATGCGTAAGAACTGAATAAATGCGTAAGCACTGAATATATATGCGTAAGAACTGAACATATATGCGTAAGAACTGAATATATATGCGTAAGAACGGAAAATATATGTGTAAGAACGGAATATATATGTGTAAGAACGGAATATATGTGTAAGAATATATATGCGTAAGAACGGAAAATATATGTGTAAGAACGGAATATATATATGTGTAAGAACGGAATATATATGCGTAAGAACTGAATATATATGTGTAAGAACTGAATATATATGTGTAAGAAATGAATATATATGCGTAAGAACTGAATATATATGCGTAAGAGCGGAATATATATGAGTAAGAACGGAATATATATGTGTAAGAACGGAATATATATGTGTAAGAACGGAATATGTACGTATAAGAACGGAATATATATGTGTAAGAAATGAATATATATGCGTAAGAACTGAATATATATGTGTAAAAACGGAATATATATGTGTAAGAACGGAATATATACGTGTAAGAACAGAATATATATGTGTAATAACGGAATATATACGTGTAAGAATGGAATATATATGTGTAAGAACGGAATATATATGTGTAAGAACGGAATATATATGTGTAAGAACTGAATATATGCGTGTAAGAACGGAATATATATGTGTAAGAACGGAATATATATGTGTAAGAACGGAATATATACGTGTAAGAACGGAATATATATGTGTAAGAACGGAATATGTACGTGTAAGAACGGAATATATATGTGTAAGAACTGAACAAATATGTGTAATAAAAGATTATATATGCGTAAGAACTGAATATATATGTGTAAGAACTGAATATATATGCTTAAGAACTGAAGATATATCCGTAAGAACTGAATATATATGCGTAAGAACTGAATATATATGCGTAAGAACGGAATATATATGTGTAAGTACGGAATATATATGTGTAAGAACGGAATATATATGTGTAAGAACGGAATATATATGCGTAAGAACTGAATAAATATGCGTAAGAACTGAACATATATGCGTAATAACTGAACATATATGCGTAAGAACTGAATATATATGCGTAAGAACTGAATAAATGCGTAAGCACTGAATATATATGCGTAAGAACTGAACATATATGCGTAAGAACTGAATATATATGCGTAAGAACGGAAAATATATGTGTAAGAACGGAATATATATGTGTAAGAACGGAATATATGTGTAAGAATATATATGCGTAAGAACGGAAAATATATGTGTAAGAACGGAATATATATATGTGTAAGAACGGAATATATATGCGTAAGAACTGAATATATATGTGTAAGAACTGAATATATATGTGTAAGAAATGAATATATATGCGTAAGAACTGAATATATATGCGTAAGAGCGGAATATATATGAGTAAGAACGGAATATATATGTGTAAGAACGGAATATATATGTGTAAGAACGGAATATGTACGTATAAGAACGGAATATATATGTGTAAGAACGGAATATATATTTGTAAGAACGGAATATATATGTGTAAGAACGGAATATGTACGTGTAAGAACGGAATATATATGTCTAAGAACTGAACAAATATGTGTAAGAAATGAATATATATGCGTAAGAAATGAATATATATGCGTAAGAACGGAATATATATGTGTAATAACTGAATATATATGCGTAAAACTGAATATATATGCGCAAGAACTGAACATATATGTGTAAGAAATGAATATATATGCGTAAGAACTGAATATATATGTGTAAAAACGGAATATATAATGCATTAGAACGGAATATATATGCGTAAGAACAAAACATATATGCGTAAGAACTGAACATATATGCGTAAGAAATGAATATATATGTGTAAGAAATGAATATATATGCGTAAGAACTGAATATATATGCGTAAGAGCGGAATATATATGAGTAAGAACGGAATATATATGTGTAAGAACGGAATATATATGTGTAAGAACGGAATATGTACGTGTAAGAACGGAATATATATGTGTAAGAACGGAATATATATTTGTAAGAACGGAATATATATGTGTAAGAACGGAATATGTACGTGTAAGAACGGAATATATATGTCTAAGAACTGAACAAATATGTGTAAGAAATGAATATATATGCGTAAGAACTGAATATATATGCGTAAGAACGGGATATATATGTGTAATAACTGAATATATATGCGTAAAACTGAATATATATGCGTAAGAACTGAACATATATGTGTAAGAAATGAATATATATGCGTAAGAACTGAATATATATGTGTAAAAACGGAATATATATGTGTAAGAACGGAATATATACGTGTAAGAACAGAATATATATGTGTAATAACGGAATATATACGTGTAAGAATGGAATATATATGTGTAAGAACGGAATATATATGTGTAAGAACGGAATATATATGTGTAAGAACTGAATATATGCGTGTAAGAACTGAACATATATGCGTAAGAAAAGAATATATATGCCTAAGAACTGAATATATATGCGTAATAACGGAATATATATGTGTATAAACTGAATATATATGCGTAAAACTGAATATATATGCGTAAGAACTGAATATATATGCATAAGAACTGAATATATATGTGTTAGAACTAGATATATATGTAAGAACTGAATATATATGCGTAAGAACTGATCATATATGCGTAAGAACTGAATATATATGCGTAAGAACTGAATATATATGCGTAAGAACGGAAAATATATGTGTAACAACGGAATATATATGTTTAAGAACTGAATATATATGTGTAAGAACTGAATATATATGTGTAAGAACTGAATATATATGCGTAAAAACGGAATATATATGCGTAAGAACGGAATATATATGTGTAAAAACGGAATATATACTTTTAAGAACGGAATATATAGGTGTAAGAACGGAATATATATGTGAAAGAACGGAATATATATGTGTAAGAACGGTATATATACGTCTAAGAACGGAATATATACGTGTAAGAACGGAATATATATGTGTAAGAACGGAATATATATGCATTAGAACGGAATATATATGCGTAAGAACAGAACATATATGCGTAAGAACTGAACATATATGCGTAAGAACTGAATATATATGTGTAAGAAATGAATATATATGCGTAAGAACTGAATATATATGCGTAAGAGCGGAATATATATGAGTAAGAACGGAATATATATGTGTAAGAACGGAATATATATGTGTAAGAACGGAATATGTACGTGTAAGAACGGAATATATATGTGTAAGAACGGAATATATATTTGTAAGAACGGAATATATATGTGTAAGAACGGAATATATATGTGTAAGAACGGAATATGTACGTGTAAGAACGGAATATATATGTCTAAGAACTGAACAAATATGTGTAAGAAATGAATATATATGCGTAAGAACTGAATATATAAGTGTAAAAACGGAATATATATGTGTAATAACAGAATATATATGCGTAAAACTGAATATATATGCGTAAGAACTGAACATATATGTGTAAGAAATGAATATATATGCGTAAGAACTGAATATATATGTGTAAAAACGGAATATATATGTGTAAGAACGGAATATATACGTGTAAGAACGGAATATATATGTGTAATAACGGAATATATACGTGTAAGAACGGAATATATATGTGTAAGAACGGAATATATATGTGTAAGAACTGAATATATATGTGTAAGAACTGAATATATATGTGTAAGAACTGAATATATATACGTAAGAACGGATTATGTACGTGTAAGAACGGAAAATATATGTGTAAGAACGGAATATATATGTGTAAGAAGTGAATATATTTGTGTAAGAACTGAATATATATGTGTTAGAACGGAATATAAATTTGTAAGAACGGAATATTTATGTGTAAGAACGGAATATATATGTGTAAGAACGGAATATGTACGTGTAAGAACGGAATATATATGTCTAAGAACTGAACAAATATGTGTAAGAAATGAATATATATGCGTAAGAACTGAATATATATGCGTAAGAATGGAATATATATGTGTAATAACTGAATATATATGCGTAAAACTGAATATATATGCGTAAGAAATGAACATATATGTGTAAGAAATGAATATATATGCGTAAGAACTGAATATATATGTGTAAAAACGGAATATATATGTGTAAGAACGGAATATATACGTGTAAGAACAGAATATATGTGTAATAACGGAATATATACGTGTAAGAACGGAATATATATGTGTAAGAACGGAATATATATGTATAAGAACTGAATATATATGTGTAAGAACTGAACATATATGTGTAAGAAAAGAATATATATGCCTAAGAACTGAATATATATGCGTAAGAACGGAATATATATGTGTATAAACTGAATATATATGCCTAAAACTGAATATATATGCGTAAGAACTGAATATATATGCATAAGAACTGAATGAATATGTGTAAGAAATGGATATATGTGTAAGAACTGAATATATATGCGTAAGAACTGAATATATATGCGTAAGAACTGAATATATATGCGTAAGAACTGAATATATATGCGTAAGAACGGAAGATATATGTGTAAGAACGGAATATATATGTGTAAGAACTGAATATATATGTGTAAGAACTGAATATATATGTGTAAGAACTGAATATATATGCGTAAGAATGGAATATATATGCGTAAGAATGGAATATATATGTGTAAAAACGGAATATATAGGTGTAAGAACGGAATATATAGGTGTAAGAACGGAATATATATGTGAAAGAACGGAATATATATGTGTAAGAACGGAATATATATGTGTAAGAACTGAATATATATGTGTAAGAACTGAATATATATGCGTAAGAACGGAATATATATGCGTCAGAACTGAATATATATGTGTAAAAACGAAATATATACGTTCAAGAACGGAATATATAGGTGTTAGAACGGAATATATATGTGAAAGAACGGAATATATATGTGTAAGAACGAAATATATACGTGTAAGAACGGAATATATACGTGTAAGAACGGAATATATATGTGTAAGAACGGAATATGTACGTGTAAGAACTGAATATATATGTGTAAGAACGGAATATATATGCGTAAGAATGGAATATATATGCGTAAGAATGGAATATATATGTGTAAAAACGGAATATATACGTGTAAGAACGGAATATATATGCGTAAATCTGAATATATATGCGTAAGAACTGAACATATATGTGTAAGAAATGAATATATATGCGTAAGAACTGAATATATATGTGTAAAAACGGAATATATATGTGTAAGAACGGAATATATACGTGTAAGAACGGAATATATATGTGTAATAACGGAATATATACGTGTAAGAACGGAATATATATGTGTAAGAACTGAATATATATGTGTAAGAACGGAATATATATGTGTAAGAACTGAATATATATGTGTAAGAACTGAATATATATGTGTAAGAACTGAATATATATGTGTAAGAACTGAATATATATGCGTAAGAATGGAATATATATGCGTAAGAATGGAATATATATGTGTAAAAACGGAATATATACGTGTAAGAACGGAATATATAGGTGTAAGAACGGAATATATATGTGAAAGAACGGAATATATATGTGTAAGAACGGAATATATATGTGTAAGAACTGAATATATATGTGTAAGAACTGAATATATATGCGTAAGAACGGAATATATATGCGTCAGAACTGAATATATATGTGTAAAAACGGAATATATACGTTCAAGAACGGAATATATAGGTGTAAGAACGGAATATATATGTGAAAGAACGGAATATATATGTGTAAGAACGAAATATATACGTGTAAGAACGGAATATATACGTGTAAGAACGGAATATATATGTGTAAGAACGGAATATGTACGTGTAAGAACTGAATATATATGTGTAAGAACTGAATATATATGCGTAAGAATGGAATATATATGCGTAAGAATGGAATATATATGTGTAAAACGGAATATATACGTGTAAGAACGGAATATATATGCGTAAAACTGAATATATATGCGTAAGAACTGAACATATATGTGTAAGAAATGAATATATATGCGTAAGAACTGAATATATTTGTGTAAAAACGGAATATATATGTGTAAGAACGTAATATATACGTGTAAGAACGGAATATATTCGTGTAATAACGGAATATATACGTGTAAGAGCGGAATATATATGTGTAAGAACGGAATATATATGTGTAAGAACGGAATATATATGTGTAAGAACTGAATATATATGTGTAAGAACTAAATATATATGTGTAAGAACTGAATATATATACGTAAGAACGGATTATGTACGTGTAAGAACGGAACATATATGTGTAAGAACGGAATATATATGTGTAAGAACTGAATATATATGTGTAAGAACTGAATATATATGTGTAAGAACTGAATATATGTGCGTAGGAACGGAATATATATGCATAAGAACGGAATATATATGTGTAAGAACGGAATATATACGTGTAAGAACGAAATATATAGGTGTAAGAACGGAATATATATGTGAAAGAACGGAATATATATGTGTAAGAACGGAATATATACGTGTAAGAACGGAATATATACGTGTAAGAACGGAATATATATGTGTAAGAACGGAATATATATGCATTAGAACGGAATATATATGCGTAAGAACTGAACATATATGCGTAAGAACTGAACATATATGCGTAAGAACTGAATATATATGTGTAAGAAATAAATATATATGCGTAAGAACAGAAAATCTATACGTAAGGACGGATATATATGAGTAAGAACGAAATATATATGTGTAAGAAAGGAATATATATGTGTAAGAACGGAATATGTACGTGTAAGAACGGAATATATATGTGTAAGAACGGAATATATATGTGTAAGAATATATATGTGTAAGAACGGAATATATATGGGTAAGAAAGGAATATGTACGTGTAAGAACGGAATATATATGTCTAAGAACTGAACATATATGTGTAAGAAATGAATATATATGCGTAAAAACGGAATATATATGTGTAATAACTGAATATATATGCGTAAAACTGAATATATATGCGTAAGAACTGAACATATATGTTTAAGAACTGAATATATACGCGTAAGAACTGAATATATATGCGTAAGAACTGAATATGTATGCGTAAAAACTGAATATATATGCGTAAGAACGGAATATATATGCGTAAGAACTGAATATATATGCGTAAGAACGGAATATATATGTGTAAGAACGGAATATATATGTGTAAGAACTGAATATATATGTGTAAGAACGGAATATATGTGTAAGAATATATATGTTTAAGAACGGAATATATATATGCGTAAGAAGTGAATTTATATGTGTAAGAACTGAATATATATGTGTAAGAACGGAATATATATGTGTAAGAACGGAATATATATGCGTAAAAACTGAATATATATGCGTAAAAACTGAACATATATGCGTAAGGACGGAGTATATATGCGTAAGAATGGAATATGTACGTGTAAGAACGGAATAAATACGTCTAATAACGGAATATATATTTGTAACAACTGAATATATATGTGTAAGAACTGAATATATATGTGTAATAACTGAATATATATGCGTAAGAACGGAATATATATGTGTAAGAACGGAATATATATGCGTAAGAACTGAATATATATGTGTAAGAACTGAATATATATGTGTCAGAACTGAATATATATGCGTAAGAACTGAATATATATGCGTAAAACTGAATATATATGCGAAAGAACGGAATATATATGCGTAAGAACGGAATATATGTGTAAGAACGGAATATATATGTGTAAGAACGGAATATATATGTGTAAGAACGGACTATATACGTGTAAGAACGGAATATATATGTGTAAGAACTCAATATATATGCGTAAGTACTCAATATAAATGCTTAAAACTGAATATATATGCGTAAGAACTGAATATATATGCCTAAGAACTGAATATATATGCGTAAGAACGGAATATATATGTGTAAGAACGGAATATATATGTGTAAGAACGGAATATATATGTGTAAGAACGGAATATATATGTGTAAGAAAGGAATATATATGTGTAAGAAGTGAATGAATATGGGTAAGAACTAAATATATATGTGTTAGAACGGAATATATATGTGTAAGAACGGAATATATATGTGTAAGAACGGAATATATATGTGTAAGAACGGAATATATATGTGTAAGAACTGAATATATGTGCGTAAGAATGGAATATATATGCATAAGAACGGAATATATATGTGTAAGAACGGAATATATACGTGTAAGAACGACATATATAGGTGTAAGAACGGAATATATATGTGAAAGAACGGAATATATATGTGTAAGAACGGAATATATACGTGTAAGAACGGAATATATACGTGTAAGAACGGAATATATATGTGTAAGAACGGAATATATATGCTTTAGAACGGAATATATATGCGTAAGAACTGAACATATATGCGTAAGAACTGAACATATATGCGTAAGAACTGAATATATATGTGTAAGAAATGAAAATATATGCGTAAGAACAGAAAATCTATACGTAAGAACGGATATATATGAGTAAGAACGAAATATATATGTGTAAGAAAGGAATATATATGTGTAAGAACGGAATATGTACGTGTAAGAACGGAATATATATGTGTAAGAACGGAATATATATGTGTAAGAACGGAATATATATGTGTAAGAACGGAATATATATGGGTAAGAACGGAATATGTACGTATAAGAACGGAATATATATGTCTAAGAACTGAACATATATGTGTAAGAAATGAATATATATGCGTAAAAACGGAATATATATGTGTAATAACTGAATATATATGCGTAAAACTGAATATATATGCGTAAGAACTGAACATATATGTTTAAGAACTGAATATATACGCGTAAGAACTGAATATATATGCGTAAGAACTGAATATGTATGCGTAAAAACTGAATATATATGCGTAAGAACGGAATATATATGCGTAAGAACTGAATATATATGCGTAAGAACGGAATATATATGTGTAAGAACGGAATATATATGTGTAAGAACTGAATATATATGTGTAAGAACGGAATATATGTGTAAGAATATATATGTTTAAGAACGGAATATATATATGCGTAAGAAGTGAATTTATATGTGTAAGAACTGAATATATATGTGTAAGAACTGAATATATATGCGTAAGAACTGAATATATATGCGTAAAACTGAACATATATGCGAAAGAACGGAATATATATGCGTAAAAACGGAATATATGTGTAAGAACGGAATATATATGTGTAAGAACGGAATATATATGTGTAAGAACGGAATATATACGTAAAAGAACGGAATATATATGCGTAAGAACGAAATATATATGTGTAAAAACTGAATATATATGCGTAAGAACTGAATATATATGCGTAAGGACGGAATATATATGCGTAAAAACTGAATATATCTGCGTAAGAACGGAATATGTACGTGTAAGAACGGAATATATATGTGTAAGAACGGAATATATATGTGTAAGAATGGAATATATATGTGTAAGAACGGAATATATATGTGTAAGAACGGAATATGTACGTATAAGAACGGAATAAATATGTCTAAGAACTGAACATATATGTGTAAGAAATGAATATATATGCGTAAGAACTGAATATATGTGCGTAAAAACGAAATATATATGTGTAATAACTCAATATATATGCGTAAAACAGAATATATATGCGTAAGAACTGAACATATATGAGTAAGAAATGAATATATATGCGTAAAAACTGAATATATATGTGTAAGAACGGAATATATATGTGTAAGAACGGAATACATATGTGTAACAACGGAATATATAAGTGTAAGAACGGAATATATATGTGTAAGAACGGAATATATATGTGTAAGAACGGAATATATATGTGTAAGAACGGAATATATATGTGTAAGAACTGAATATTTATGTGTAATAACTGAATATATATGCGTAAGAACGGAATATATATGTGTAAGAACGGAATATATATGCGTAAGAACTGGATATATATGTGTAAGAACTGAATATATATGTGTCAGAACTGAATATATATGCGTAAGAACTGAATATATATGCGTAAAACTGAATATATATGCGAAAGAACGGAATATATATGCGTAAGAACGGAATATATGTGTAAGAACGGAATATATATGTGTAAGAACGGAATATATATGTGTAAGAACGGACTATATACGTGTAAGAACGGAATATATATGTGTAAGAACTCAATATATATGCGTAAGTACTCAATATAAATGCGTAAAACTGAATATATATGCGTAAGAACTGAATATATATGCCTAAGAACTGAATATATATGCGTAAGAACGGAATATATATGTGTAAGAACGGAATATATATGTGTAAGAACGGAATATATATGTGTAAGAACGGAATATATATGTGTAAGAAAGGAATATATATGTGTAAGAAGTGAATGAATATGTGCAAGAACTAAATATATATGTGTTAGAACGGAATATATATGTGTAAGAACGGAATATATATGTGTAAGAACGGAATATATATGTGTAAGAACGGAATATATATGTGTAAGAACTGAATATATATGTGTAAGAACTGAATATATGTGCGTAAGAACGGAATATATATGCATAAGAATTGAATATATATGTGTAAGAACGGAATATATACGTGTAAGAACGAAATATATATGTGTAAGAACGGAATATATATGTGTAAGAACGGAATATATACGTGTAAGAACGGAATATATATGCGTAAGAACGAAATATATATGTGTAAAAACGGAATATATATGCGTAAGAACTGAATATATATGCGTAAGGACGGAATATATATGCGTAAAAACTGAATATATCTGCGTAAGAACGGAATATGTACGTGTAAGAACGGAATATATATGTGTAAGAACGGAATATATATGTGTAAGAATGGAATATATATGTGTAAGAACGGAATATATATGTGTAAGAACGGAATATGTACGTATAAGAACGGAATAAATATGTCTAAGAACTGAACATATATGTGTAAGAAATGAATATATATGCGTAAGAACTGAATATATGTGCGTAAAAACGAAATATATATGTGTAATAACTCAATATATATGCGTAAAACAGAATATATATGCGTAAGAACTGAACATATATGAGTAAGAAATGAATATATATGCGTAAAAACTGAATATATATGCGTAAGAACTGAATATATATGTGTAAGAACGGAATATATATGTGTAAGAACGGAATATATATGTGTAACAACGGAATATATAAGTGTAAGTACTCAATATAAATGCTTAAAACTGAATATATATGCGTAAGAACTGAATATATATGCCTAAGAACTGAATATATATGCGTAAGAACGGAATATATATGTGTAAGAACGGAATATATATGTGTAAGAACGGAATATATATGTGTAAGAACGGAATATATATGTGTAAGAAAGGAATATATATGTGTAAGAAGTGAATGAATATGGGTAAGAACTAAATATATATGTGTTAGAACGGAATATATATGTGTAAGAACGGAATATATATGTGTAAGAACGGAATATATATGTGTAAGAACGGAATATATATGTGTAAGAACTGAATATATGTGCGTAAGAATGGAATATATATGCATAAGAACGGAATATATATGTGTAAGAACGGAATATATACGTGTAAGAACGACATATATAGGTGTAAGAACGGAATATATATGTGAAAGAACGGAATATATATGTGTAAGAACGGAATATATACGTGTAAGAACGGAATATATACGTGTAAGAACGGAATATATATGTGTAAGAACGGAATATATATGCTTTAGAACGGAATATATATGCGTAAGAACTGAACATATATGCGTAAGAACTGAACATATATGCGTAAGAACTGAATATATATGTGTAAGAAATGAAAATATATGCGTAAGAACAGAAAATCTATACGTAAGAACGGATATATATGAGTAAGAACGAAATATATATGTGTAAGAAAGGAATATATATGTGTAAGAACGGAATATGTACGTGTAAGAACGGAATATATATGTGTAAGAACGGAATATATATGTGTAAGAACGGAATATATATGTGTAAGAACGGAATATATATGGGTAAGAACGGAATATGTACGTATAAGAACGGAATATATATGTCTAAGAACTGAACATATATGTGTAAGAAATGAATATATATGCGTAAAAACGGAATATATATGTGTAATAACTGAATATATATGCGTAAAACTGAATATATATGCGTAAGAACTGAACATATATGTTTAAGAACTGAATATATACGCGTAAGAACTGAATATATATGCGTAAGAACTGAATATGTATGCGTAAAAACTGAATATATATGCGTAAGAACGGAATATATATGCGTAAGAACTGAATATATATGCGTAAGAACGGAATATATATGTGTAAGAACGGAATATATATGTGTAAGAACTGAATATATATGTGTAAGAACGGAATATATGTGTAAGAATATATATGTTTAAGAACGGAATATATATATGCGTAAGAAGTGAATTTATATGTGTAAGAACTGAATATATATGTGTAAGAACTGAATATATATGCGTAAGAACTGAATATATATGCGTAAAACTGAACATATATGCGAAAGAACGGAATATATATGCGTAAAAACGGAATATATGTGTAAGAACGGAATATATATGTGTAAGAACGGAATATATATGTGTAAGAACGGAATATATACGTAAAAGAACGGAATATATATGCGTAAGAACGAAATATATATGTGTAAAAACTGAATATATATGCGTAAGAACTGAATATATATGCGTAAGGACGGAATATATATGCGTAAAAACTGAATATATCTGCGTAAGAACGGAATATGTACGTGTAAGAACGGAATATATATGTGTAAGAACGGAATATATATGTGTAAGAATGGAATATATATGTGTAAGAACGGAATATATATGTGTAAGAACGGAATATGTACGTATAAGAACGGAATAAATATGTCTAAGAACTGAACATATATGTGTAAGAAATGAATATATATGCGTAAGAACTGAATATATGTGCGTAAAAACGAAATATATATGTGTAATAACTCAATATATATGCGTAAAACAGAATATATATGCGTAAGAACTGAACATATATGAGTAAGAAATGAATATATATGCGTAAAAACTGAATATATATGTGTAAGAACGGAATATATATGTGTAAGAACGGAATACATATGTGTAACAACGGAATATATAAGTGTAAGAACGGAATATATATGTGTAAGAACGGAATATATATGTGTAAGAACGGAATATAT
Organism: Cyrtodaria siliqua; assembly: GCA_037043455.1. NCBI lineage: Eukaryota > Metazoa > Mollusca > Bivalvia > Adapedonta > Hiatellidae > Cyrtodaria > Cyrtodaria siliqua. The sequence continues at coordinate 6,079 of JAWPHD010023252.1, read as the reverse complement.
ATGTGTAAGAACGGAATATATATGTGTAAGAACTGAATATTTATGTGTAATAACTGAATATATATGCGTAAGAACGGAATATATATGTGTAAGAACGGAATATATATGCGTAAGAACTGGATATATATGTGTAAGAACTGAATATATATGTGTCAGAACTGAATATATATGCGTAAGAACTGAATATATATGCGTAAAACTGAATATATATGCGAAAGAACGGAATATATATGCGTAAGAACGGAATATATGTGTAAGAACGGAATATATATGTGTAAGAACGGAATATATATGTGTAAGAACGGACTATATACGTGTAAGAACGGAATATATATGTGTAAGAACTCAATATATATGCGTAAGTACTCAATATAAATGCGTAAAACTGAATATATATGCGTAAGAACTGAATATATATGCCTAAGAACTGAATATATATGCGTAAGAACGGAATATATATGTGTAAGAACGGAATATATATGTGTAAGAACGGAATATATATGTGTAAGAACGGAATATATATGTGTAAGAAAGGAATATATATGTGTAAGAAGTGAATGAATATGTGCAAGAACTAAATATATATGTGTTAGAACGGAATATATATGTGTAAGAACGGAATATATATGTGTAAGAACGGAATATATATGTGTAAGAACGGAATATATATGTGTAAGAACTGAATATATATGTGTAAGAACTGAATATATGTGCGTAAGAACGGAATATATATGCATAAGAATTGAATATATATGTGTAAGAACGGAATATATACGTGTAAGAACGAAATATATATGTGTAAGAACGGAATATATATGTGTAAGAACGGAATATATACGTGTAAGAACGGAATATATATGCGTAAGAACGAAATATATATGTGTAAAAACGGAATATATATGCGTAAGAACTGAATATATATGCGTAAGGACGGAATATATATGCGTAAAAACTGAATATATCTGCGTAAGAACGGAATATGTACGTGTAAGAACGGAATATATATGTGTAAGAACGGAATATATATGTGTAAGAATGGAATATATATGTGTAAGAACGGAATATATATGTGTAAGAACGGAATATGTACGTATAAGAACGGAATAAATATGTCTAAGAACTGAACATATATGTGTAAGAAATGAATATATATGCGTAAGAACTGAATATATGTGCGTAAAAACGAAATATATATGTGTAATAACTCAATATATATGCGTAAAACAGAATATATATGCGTAAGAACTGAACATATATGAGTAAGAAATGAATATATATGCGTAAAAACTGAATATATATGCGTAAGAACTGAATATATATGTGTAAGAACGGAATATATATGTGTAAGAACGGAATATATATGTGTAACAACGGAATATATAAGTGTAAGAACGGAATATATATGTGTAAGAACGGAATATATATGTGTAAGAACGGAATATATATGTGTAAGAACGGAATATATATGTGTAAGAACTGAATATATATGTGTAAAAACTATATATATATGCGTAAGAACGGAATATGTACGTGTAAGAACGGAATATATATGTGTAAGAAGTGAATATATATGTGTAAGAACGGAATATATATGTGAAAGAACCGAATGAATATGTGTAAGAACGGAATATATATGTGTAAGAACTGAATATATATGTGTAAGAACGGAATATATACGTGTAAGAACGGAATATATATGTGTAAGAACATAATATATACGTGTAAGAACGGATAATATATGTGTAAAAACGGAATATATATGTGTAAGAACGGAATATATAAGTGTAAGAACGGAATATATACGTGTAAGAATGGAATATATATGTGTAAGAACGGAATATATATGCGTTAGAACGGAATATATATCTGTAAGAACGGAATATATATGTGTAAGAACGGAATATATGTGTAAGAATATATATGCGTAAGAACGGAATATATATGCGTAAGAACTGAATATATGCGTAAGAACTGAATATATATGCGTAAAACTGAATATATATGTGTAAGAACTGAATATATATGCGTAAGAACTGAATATATATGCGTAAGAACTGAATATATATGCGTAAGAACGGAATATATATGCGTAAGAACGGAATATATATGTGTAAGAACGGAATATATATGTGTAAGAACGGAATATATATGTGTAAGAACGGAATATATATGTGTAAGAAGTGAATGAATATGTGTAAGAACTGAATATATATGTGTAAGAACGGAATATATATGTGTAAGAATTGAATATATATGTGTAAGAACGGAATATATATGTGTAAGAACGGAATATATATGTGTAAGAACTGAATTTATATGTGTAAGAACTGAATATATATGTGTAAGAAACTGAATATATATGCGTAAGAACGGAATATATATGCGTAAGAACGGAATATATAAGTGTAAGAACGGAATATAAACGTGTAAGAACGGAATATATAGGTGTAAGAACGGAATATATATGTGAAAGAACGGAATATATATGTGTAAGAACGGAATATATATGTAAGAACGGAATATATAGGTGTAAGAACGGAATATATATGTGAAAGAACGGAATATGTATGCCTAAGAACTGAATATATATGCGTAAGAACGGAATATATATGTGTTATAACGGAATATATATGTGTAAGAACGGAATATATATGTGTAAGAACGGAATATATATGTGTAAGAAAGGAATATATATGTGTAAGAAGTGAATGAATATGTGCAAGAACTAAATATATATGTGTTAGAACGGAATATATATGTGTAAGAACGGAATATATATGTGTAAGAACGGAATATATATGTGTAAGAACGGAATATATATGTGTAAGAACTGAATATATATGTGTAAGAACTGAATATATATGTGTAAGAACTGAATATATGTGCGTAAGAACGGAATATATATGCATAAGAACGGAATATATATGTGTTAGAACGGAATATATACGTGTAAGAACGAAATATATAGGTGTAAGAACGGAATATATATGTGAAAGAACGGAATATATATGTGTAAGAACGGAATATATACGTGTAAGAACGGAATATATACGTGTAAGAACGGAATATATATGTGTAAGAACGGAATATATATGCATTAGAACGGAATATATATGCGTAAGAACTGAACATATATGCTTAAGAACTGAACATATATGCGTAAGAACTGAATATATATGTGTAAGAAATGAATATATATGCGTAAGAACAGAAAATCTATGCGTAAGAACGGATATATATGAGTAAGAACGAAATATATATGTGTAAGAAAGGAATATATATGTGTAAGAACGGAATATGTACGTGTAAGAACGGAATATATATGTGTAAGAACGGAATATATATGTGTAAGAACGGAATATATATGTGTAAGAACGGAATATATATGGGTAAGAACGGAATATGTACGTGTAAGAACGGAATATATATGTCTAAGAACTGAACATATATGTGTAAGAAATGAATATATATGCGTAAAAACGGAATATATATGTGTAATAACTGAATATATATGCGTAAAACTGAATATATATGCGTAAGAACTGAACATATATGTTTAAGAACTGAATATGTATGCCTAAAAACTGAATATATATGCGTAAGAACGGAATATATATGCGTAAGAACTGAATATATATGCGTAAGAACGGAATATATATGTGTAAGAACGGAATATATATGTGTAAGAACGGAATATATGTGTAAGAATATATATGTTTAAGAACGGAATATATATATGCGTAAGAAGTGAATTTATATGTGTAAGAACTGAATATATATGTGTAAGAACTGAATATATATGCGTAAGAACTGAATATATATGCGTAAAACTGAACATATATGCGAAAGAACGGAATATATATGCGTAAAAACGGAATATATGTGTAAGATCGGAATATATATGCGTAAAACGGAATATATATGCGTAAGAACTGAATATATATGCGTAAGAACAGAATATATATGTGTAAGAACTGAATATATATGTGTAAGAACGGAATATATGTGTAAGAATATATATGTTTAAGAACGGAATATATATATGCGTAAGAAGTGAATTTATATGTGTAAGAACTGAATATATATGTGTAAGAACTGAATATATATGCGTAAGAACTGAATATATATGCGTAAAACTGAACATATATGCGAAAGAACGGAATATATATGCGTAAAAACGGAATATATGTGTAAGATCGGAATATATATGCGTAAAACTGAATATATATGTGTAAGAACTGAATATATATGCGTAAGAACTGAATATATATGCGTAAGAACTGAATATATATGCGTAAGAACGGAATATATATGCGTAAGAACGGAATATATATGTGTAAGAACGGAATATATATGTGTAAGAACGGAATATATATGTGTAAGAACGGAATATATATGTGTAAGAAGTGAATGAATATGTGTAAGAACTGAATATATATGTGTAAGAACGGAATATATATGTGTAAGAATTGAATATATATGTGTAAGAACGGAATATATATGTGTAAGAACGGAATATATATGTGTAAGAACGGACTTTATATGTGTAAGAACTGAATATATATGTGTAAGAAACTGAATATATATGCGTAAGAACGGAATATATAAGTGTAAGAACGGAATATAAACGTGTAAGAACGGAATATATAGGTGTAAGAACGGAATATATATGTGAAAGAACGGAATATATATGTGTAAGAACGGAATATATATGTAAGAACGGAATATATAGGTGTAAGAACGGAATATATATGTGAAAGAACGGAATATATATGTGTAAGGACGGAATATATATGTGTAAGAACGGAATATATACGTGTAAGAACGGAATATATATGTGTAAGAACGGAATATATATGTGTAAGAAGTGAATATATGTGTAAGAACTGAATATATATGCGTAAGAACTGAATATATATGCGTAAGAACGGAATATATATCCGTAAGAACTGAATATATATGCGTAAGAACTGAATATATATGCGTAAGAACGGAATACTTATGTGTAAGAACGGAATATGTACGTGTAAGAACGGAATATATATGTCTAAGAACTGAACATATGTGTAAGAAATGAATATATATGCGTTAGAACTGAATATATATGCGTAAGAACGGAATATATATGTGTAATAACTGAATATATATGCGTTAAATTGAATATATATGCGTAAGAACTGAACATAGATGTGTAAGATATGAATATATATGCGTAAGAACTGAATATATATTCGTAAGAACGGAATATATATGTGTAAGAACGCAATATATATGCGTAAGAACTGAATATATATGTGTAAGAACGGAATATATATGTGTAAGAACGGAATATATATGTGTAAGAACGGAATATATAGGTGTAAAAACGGAATATATATGTGTAAGAACTGAATATATATGTGTAAGAATCGAATATATATGTGTAAGAACTGAATATATATATGTAAGAACTGAATATATATGCGTAAGAACTCAATATATATGCATAAGAACTGAATAAATATGCGTAAGAACTGAATATATATGTGTAAGAACTGAATATATATGCGTAAGAACTGAATATATATGAGTAAGAACTGAATATATATGCGTAAGAACTGAATATATATGCGTAAGAACTGAATATATATGCGTAAGAACTGAATATATATGCGTAAGAACTGAATATATATGCGTAAGAACTCAATATATATGCGTAAGAACTGAATATATATGTGTAAGAACGGAATATATATGTGTAAGAACGGAATATATATGTGTAAGAAGTGAATATATATGTGTAAGAATTGAATATATATGTGTAAGAACTGAATATATATTTGTAAGAAAGAATATATATGCGTAAGAACTGAATATATATGCGTAAGAACGGAATATATATGTGTAAGAACGGAATATATATGTGTAAGAACGGAATATATGTGTAAGAATATATATGTTTAAGAACGGAATATATATATGCGTAAGAAGTGAATTTATATGTGTAAGAACTGAATATATATGTGTAAGAACTGAATATATATGCGTAAGAACTGAATATATATGCGTAAAACTGAACATATATGCGAAAGAACGGAAT
>JAWPHD010023251.1:0-22614 GCA_037043455.1 Cyrtodaria siliqua | reverse complement strand
ACTGTATTAAGTGTTTCCTATATAGTAAAGTAAGATTTATTTACCCTAGTTTACGAAACTGTGCAAGCGTTGCGTGTTGTAAGCACATATTTTAAAACATTTTTGGATTTTAATGGACACAATATGCACGAATTCAGCCATATATGCATTTAATACTCGCATGCATATTCCGGTTTACACCTTTATATAACTTTCGGTCCATTTCTTTTTTTACCGAGTATATTACGGCCAATGTAGTGAGCACGTGTCGATACAAGATTACGGATGACGGGAGGTGTACAGTACTGGTTCTACCCAGGAAAACTGAGTGGTCTGTCTCCATCACAAATAAATCGACCGTCAAATATAACATTACATGTGTTGAAAATGACGTAAAACACCATAGAAACAAACAAACAAAACAGTCAGTATCTACATAGCTGTCAAGGTCCGACGTACGTCAAGATTGAGATGGGGTTCAAAGGGGCGGCTGTGCCTTGGTCATAATGTCTGGGGCGGAGTTCCCCTGAAGCCCGAGACGGTCTGTGGTTGAATTTCTTGAAATTTAGCTGATATGTATACTCGCAATATTGTTCGTATGATCATGCATTAAAATAACAGAATTATTTTTAAAAGTCACATGATGACTATATTTTAATCACATTTAACGCACATGAAATAGAAAGTCGTGATTGTTGAGTTCATGGGTATCGCACGGTCAGTACAAAAGAAACAACTGCTGGTTTGACATGGTACTGAGTGGACCATTTGGGATCATTTTCAGAATGCGTGAGAACGTAGAATGTAAGTGTGAGTGTGATTTAACACACAAATAAGTGTGTCTCGTGGCCAATGCGTGTGTCTCGTGGTCAGTGCGTGTGTCTCGTGGTCAGTGCGTGTGTCTCGTGGCCAATGCGTGTATCTCATGGTCAATGCGTGTGTCTCGTGGTCAGTGCGTGTGTCTCGTGGCCAATGCGTGTATCTCATGGTCAATGCGTGTGTCTCATGGCCAATGCGTGTGTCTCTTGGTCAATGCGTGTATCTCATGATCAATGCGTGTGTCTCGTGGTCAATGCGTGTATCTCATGGCCAATGCGTGTGTCTCGTGGCCAATACGTGAGACTTGACAGGCACCATTACATTGCTTATACAACTAGAGACACGTGACACCCTTTTATATAAGCTACTATGTACATAGATAATCACACTTGGTTGCATTTTAGTACTCTAGTATTCGTGTATTAATATATACTCGGCTGCAAAAAAAGTGTGCACTCAGGTTTTTGTTAAATTTATTGTACAAATATGTACGAAATATGGCATATAGGGTACCATTTTTTTGCCATTCTATTGCTAATGTTAAGATGGTATTTGTATTTCGATAGCTTAATTCATTGAAGCCTGGTCAACAGGTGAAGAGGGTAGGGGTCAAAGTCATAAATCGCAAAACAGTCCAAAAGAAAATGTTGCTTCATTTTTTTCAAATTTAATTGTGATTAAAAGCGCATTTTTGTCAGATTGGAGCCTATCACGGAGCTTAGTGATAGTGTTTCTATGGCAATTAAATGCCCTAGCGACAGCAGCGACGCTGTCGCTTCTCGTAATCATAACTAAAGCTTGACCCCTCTGATTTTCGGTATGAGAATTCAACCAGTTTTTTTTATCTACACGGACTTTCACCTGCAAATCATTGCAACAGATGACAAACGCTTTCCCGTGCAAAACTACTGTGTACTCACCAATTTATTGCCATTGGCAGATAAAGATACGTATATGTATAGGTAAAGGTTTGAACACTGTACTATAAATCTAAAAGAAAATATTTGAATTTTAAAAGTGCACACTTTCTTTTGCAACCGAGTATATATTCCTTTCTAAATTAGTTGTATATATATGGAGAGTCAAAACTAAATAATAACAACAGCTGTCGGAGAACAGCGCAGCTTGACTATTCGGTGTGGGGGGGGGGGGGGGACGGGGGGGGGGATGGTGGAGAGGCAGGGAGTGGCAGGGAGTGGCAGGGAGTGCGGTGGAGGGGGCAACATATATGTGTAAGAAGCTATGTGTAAGAATTTACCAAAACAACACAGATATATGTAAAAAACAATAAACATTAAATAAAAATATTCCAGTTTCGAGCGTGGGGGTGGGGGTGGGGGGAGGGGTGGGGGGGGACGGGTGCAACATAGCTATGTGTAAGAATTGACTAAAACAACACAGAAATATGTAAAAAAACACACAAAAGTTTCGAGTGTGTGTGTGGGGTGTGCGCGTGGGGTGGGGGGGGGGGGGGGGTGAAGAAGCAGGGGGTGGGGTGGGAGGGAGCAACATATATGTGTAAGAAGCTATGTGTAAGAATTGACCAAAACAACACAGAAATATGCAAAAAATATATATATATAGAGTTTCAAGTGGGGTGGGGGGTGGGGGGGGGAGGTGGGGGAGGGGCAACATATATGTATATCAATTGATTAAAACAACACAGAAATATATATAAAAAAATAGAATTTCAAGTGGGGGTGAGGGGGGAGGGGGTGGGGTGGAGGGGGCAACATATATATGTAAGAATTGAATAAAACAACACAGAAATATGTAACAACAAAAAAAAAAGTGTGTGGAGGGGGGGGGGGGGGAGGGAGTGGCGGCGGTGGGTGGGGGGGGGGGGTGGGGGGAGGGAGCCCATGTCCCAATATGGGTGAAGTATGAATAAGATACAAAATGCTATAAGAAATCCCAAACCAAAATAATAGATACATACATGCTTACATGCAAACCTAGATCTGCCTTTATTGCACATTCCATGGGCCATCACAATTTGGGTTCTATGGGAGCCCAGAATTTGCAGAAGAAAAAATTACTTACCCAACCCTTTACAACATACTATAAGGAAGCCAATTCCAAAATTTAGTTCAGCTAGGACAAGAAATGTAAAAGATATAGACCTGTAAACACAGCTTACACGCAACATTTGATGTGAAACAGACACATTTTAAGGGCTATCAGAATTTGGGTTCCATGGGAGCCCAGCGGTTCCAGGAACCAAAATTACTTAAACAGCCCTTAAGATAATGCTATAAGGAAGCTAATGGACAAATTTGGTTGTGCTAGGGTAAGAATTGTAAGAGATATAGACTTGTAAACACAGCTAATACACGCAAAATTTGATGTGAAATGGGAGCCTATGGGTTACAGGAACCAAACTTTCTTATGCAGCCCTTAAGATAATGATATAAGGAAGCCCATGGCCAAATTTGGTTGTGCTAGGGTAAGAAATGTAAGAGATATAGACTTGTAAACACAGCTTACACGGAAACCTTGATGTGGGACGCCGACGCCGACGCCGGGGTGATTACATCAGCTCTCTTATTCTTCGAATAGTTGAGCTAAAAAGGGAGTTTCAATTGAACCGTTTAAAAGTATGGTTTCTTTCAGAATCCGAACATATTGTGGGCGTAGAGATTAAACAGTGTACCTAGGCCATAATATAAAATAAGTTTGTATTTATAACTTTACTAAAGGCTCCCATTACATGTTTCAGATTAAATTTGGACAGGTGACTGTACAAATAGTACAATATTATGATCACGATTAACCTACTTTTTACACTTGGATAAATTCCGGTGAAGGTTTCATTTAGAGTACATTTTGCTGTTTTATTGATTTAAACGTTTACAGTTTCTTGCATAATTTGTAATACATAATTATAATCACATGCCGGGTTACACATATTTATACACACTCACTTATAGTTCAAAGCTCAATACATATAATCATTAATTAATCATAGATCATATCAATCACACATTTTAATCAATAATCCAAGGATATCAAAAAAAAAGAAATCTATATAAAACAACAATTTATGTGAGGATATACTTGAATATGTTTTAAGAAATAATACTTGGAATAGAACATCTGACAGTAAATGCCTCTGACAAATATTTACTTAAATTAAAAAGTTTCTTCCTTGAAGATTGTAGCAGTGTTACACATTTAAACATATTTTGGCCTCTTTATGTAATATTTTCTGATATATTTCTTTCTAATATCGGTATAAGCTGTACAAATGAAAACAAAGTGAAATTCGTCTTCATTTTCAGTTGAATTACATATTTGACAAACTCTTTCATTTCCGTCTTTCAATCATATGTCTTGCATAACGACCTGTCACAGTTCTTAAGCTATGTAAAGATAAACGTAAGTTAGTAAAAACACTTCGTAATCTATTTGTACATAAAATATTCAGTACTTTTCATATCCAAAATAATCTTTTACATGTCTATACAAAATTGATAATACTCTATTTTTTTGTAGATCAGTGTTCCGTTTTTGAATAAAGCAATCCACCAACATCTGTTTAAAGCTTGATATAACATGTTGATGGTTCACCCTTAACGGATCATACCATAAAGATCCATAAGTATTAAGCAGAGATGTTACATTGGATAACAAATTATTTAAACCACAATGTACCGCTCAGATAATATAAGAAATCCGCGGATTTACATGTCTCGCCTAACGGGGCGGGATTTAAAAATAAAGATAAATGATGCTTAAATGAAAGCTTGTAAACATTTTAAGAACTTAAAACAACTTAAAACAATGGAGTTTACAGTTTTCTGAGATGACAATTAAGTGCATTTGTTTAAAAACAAAATGGCATTCTATAAAAAAAATCAATAAAAAATTCATCAGCTTCAAAAGCAGGTCAAGGTCATAGATGAAATCCATGCGTCCAAAAAGATGCACTACTCAAGACACAACTATTTCAAAATAAAATGTTTTGTCTTCCAAAGATTAAGCTATAAACTAGGTTTAAAGCATCTAGTGCATACTTATAGTTCATGAGGAAGTAATGTAAATGTAACAATTAAAGTTATCTGCCCTTTGCTTGGAGGGTGAAAGTCACTTTGACACGTTGTGATGTACTACCAAAGAAACAACAATGAGCGAATGTTTAAAGGTCTAATGCATAAAGTTTGTGAGAAAGTGACCTAAACGCAAATGTTGAAGATAACAATTATTCAGTTATCTGCCCCTTGCTTGGAGGGCCAAGGTCACATCCACATTTGCTTTGTCACGTCGCAATGTACCACTCACGATACAACTATAAGCAAAGTTCGAAAGGTCTTAGTGCATGCAGTTTGTGAGAGTGACCTAAACGCAAAGGTTGAAGGTAAAAAGTATAAGGTTATCTACCCATTGCTTGGAGGGTCAAGGTCACATCCATATTTTTGCTTTGTCACGTTGCAATGTACCGCTCAAGATACAACTATAAGTAAAGTTTGAAAGCTCTAGTGCATACAGTTTGTGAAAATGTGACCTAAACGCATAAGTTGAAGGTAAATATTATAAGGTTATCTGCCCTTTGCTTGGAGGGTCAAGGTCACATCCACAGTTGCTTTGTCACGTTGCGATGTACCAACCAAGATACAACTATAAGCACAGTTTGAAAGATGTAGTGCATGAGGTTTGCGAGAAATTGACCTCAACGCAAAAGTTGAATGTAAAATTATTAAGTTATCTGCCCTTTGCTTGGTGGGTCAAGGTCACTTCCACATTTGCTTTGTCACGTTGCAATGTACCGCCCAAGATACAACTATAAGCAAAGTTTGAAAGGTCTAGTCACTTGTGTTTGTGAAAAAGTGACCTAAACGCAAAAGTTGAACGTAAATACAAATTATGTGCCCTTTGCTTGGAGGGTCAAGGTCACTTCCACATTTGCTTTGTCACGTTGCGATGCACCACTATAAGCAACGTTTGAAAGGTCTAGTGCATACAGTTTGTGAGAAAATGACGTAAACGCAAAACTTGAATGTTGACGCCTTTGCCTTCGCCGTCGCCGGAAAAGCAACACCTGTCTCTTTTTTTCTTTCGAAAAGGCGAGTCAAAAATGATATTTTCTGTTGTAACTAATTTCAACCAATATTCTAACTATTCTATTTTATCTTGTGATAAATAATGGATAACGACCCAATTCACCGTAAACACCAGCATTACTCGTTGTTAGTTTTACTCCTAGAATGTTTTTACAAAACTTGAGATGAATTCATTCTCTCTATCTCCTTCGATGTTGTGAAACCCCACACTTCACAGCCGTATTGATGAGACAAAAGCATCAACTGATTGAAGAGTTGCGTTTTAGTTCAATTTTTCTTATGTTTACAGTTAAAAGATTCATAGCTTTTAATACTTTCCCGCACAGAGCCTGTTGATTTTACATATACGACCCAGTGTAGTTAAATACAACTCCAAGATAATTAAAATCATCAGAAACCTCTAATAATGTTCCGTTATAAGAAAAAAAATCATCAACGGTTACTCTTAAACTTTTTCCCCCAGTATTTTCTCCCAGGCCCCAAGTTTCACAATATTCATATGAACGATTTACGCTCATTTGCAGATCTTGCAGAGTATTACCTATTAACACCGTATCATCAGCAAAAAGCAGTAAAATTAAAGAAATATCATTTAATGATCAACCATTATATCTATTCTATTTTGCAAATATAACTCTATGGAAACATGATCAGAGACATTATCTCCCCTTGCTTCATTCAAACCGACTGAAATTATTAGGATGGATGGATCGATGGATGGGATGGGATGGATGGATGGATATTTTATTGATTTAAACTTGTACAGTTTCTCATCATTACATACATACTTTGTAAAACATAATTATAATCACGTGACAGGTTACAACACAAACAAGTGTGTCTTCTAGTTTTCCAGACCTAACTAGTTTATTAAAAATAATTAAATCGTACGAATCGTGGGACCTACTTTAGTGCATATGCTGGTTTTATTCAGATTTGGAACGACACCCAGAATACCGCCAGACTTTAACCTTCAAAAACGTCTTCAAGTACCGCATTGCTGTCACTGTAAGAAGGAACGTACACTCCCTAGACAGCGGACTTATTGACCACATATGTTTGAAAATAGAATATTACTTAGTAATTTATAACCGATGCAAAGGAGAGTAGAAGGAACGTTGTATATAGACAGGCATATCTAGACGAATCCAGTGGACAGGAGTCTAGCAATGGCCTAGTAGCTTGTTTGTACTGTACCATGGGGAGGCAGTTTCACACTTAGTCAATCAAAACCAACAAAGCAGCACTGTTCCAAAATCAGACAGCCCCAAGAAAAAAAGAGGGAACAATCAGTCGAACTGTCAAGTGAACACCGACAGTTTTCGTAGAAAACAAATAGCCATCTGGTAAGAAGGGCAACTGCAGTGCTGGTGAAAGACAGAGTGAGTAGGAAGCGAAAGTAATACAGTGAAGTGAAAAGAGAAGGTTAACCAACAAAATAAGACAAAAAACAACAACAACACAAAAAAATGAAATAAAAAATCAAACTATTTGTCCTTGATTGTACTTATAAAACTAAATACACACATATAAGCTACACATATAAGCTACCACTTGCATAATCCAGACTATATTGTGCCTCAACGGGTAACGGAACTATAACACATACGACTACACGCACACGTACACCTGAACGCAGGCCGCGCCCGCACACACGCAGTCTTTACCTGCACGCATGGCATGCACATACACGCAGTTTACCTGCCATGGCTGGCTTTGCCTTTTCCGTGAGCAGCAGTAACGTTCAAAACATGGCCGTTTTTCGCCGAAATATGTTTAAAATCCAAAACACGGCCGTTTTTCGCGGAACTATTTTCCTCCAAAAACTCGTCTGCATCCGCTACATACACGACACTATCATGTATTTGATTCCCATGCAGCATAACGTGGTGTTTTGACATCGTGCCTGTGTTGTGAATTACCGCTAACTTACTGCATATTCAAGATACATAACAAAAATTACTGAATAAAATGAAGACGTGATTAGTCTTTCATGTTATTTAGTCCATAAACGGGTGCATTACTATAGCCGCATAATATTACATCCACCTTGGCCTATATAAACACTGCTATTTAAGTATTAACTAGACATAATAAATTAACCGACTGAGACAAACATCGATATGGCGTTCACGCAAACAATAAATGTGTTTTATTGTCCTTGATCATTCATAGAAATTTAACGCGTCCCTGTTTTTGACCGAAGAAATACCATCTATTCAAAAGTACATTAAAATACTTGTAAGCCAAACACCCGTGAACAGTGACACGCTTGCTGCCCAAAAAGACACTTGAACATCCAATAGGCAATGCGCATCAAAAAATGAATGAATGGTGATTTACGGCACGTCAACACATTGTGCGCAAAAACAGACGAAAGATGAAGAATTTAAGTAATAATTAAAAATTAATGTAAATATATAAAGATAAAACTATTAAAACTATATATGTAAATCAACAAATGCACGCCAACGGGTATATACACAAGTAAATATATATTAGAACACATTATAATGATTTATATAGTCTGATTTCTTTTAGGAAATCTAAAACAAGACTAAAATCTATAGTAATTGTAGTACCTTTGACGCATAGGATCAAAGTCTACATATTCCAACAAGATGGTTCTGACCGTTAACGGTGCAAAGCAGGGTATACATTTTGGTAATTGCTCACCTTGTAATAAATATGAATGAGTTTAACGTGTATGCCCTATCCTGCACCGGGCTAGGACAACTTTCTTCTCGGCAAATGGGTCTATTCTCCAAGTAACGGTTTAATTGAATGGAGTTTATTGTTAACTGACAAATTCCAAGCGGCTTGCCAAGAGTTACGAATAAATGTGTTAATACAACTTTTAAAATCAGTATAAGGTAATTTCGCATCAAAGAGATTTTTAATTTTCATTTGGGAAAAAGTTACAATAGACTTCATATGTTGCCATTTATTGCCGTCTGTATATGTTTTTTGTTGTACATTACCTATGCCATCACGGATCTAAAGGTATTTTGTATTTTGAATGAATAAACAAATACAATAAAATTATTATTTTTGGTTCTATTTATTTGGAGACACTTAAAGCTACAGTCTCTATTTTAATTGGTAATAACTCATAAATACGAATGAGTCAGGTGTGAGTAGTATCAAATCGACGAACACCCCAATAGTCGGTATATCAGGCAGAAATCGATGCGTAAAATATCACGTTTTTATTTAGCCTTCGTACAGGTAACATCGATAAATATACGGCTTCAGAATATAAATGAACAAAAAAAATTGCCCGGAACGGGATCTGAACCACTGCCGTTGCGCTTTTAAGTTTAGATGGCCGTACGTTTAACCACTAGACCACGGCTATTTATTGGCATGTTCTATCACTATTAACACTAAATAGGCATTGCGTAATAACTAGCGCACACACAAACTCACCAAGCGCTAAATAACAAGTCGAGACATGATTGTTTTGAGGCGGAATATTTGTTTCATATTGATAACATAAAGTATTACATCAGGCAATGTTACGTCCGACAAGATGGACTAATATTTATGGATTCATCTTGAGTTTGCGTTCAAATATGTTAAGTTATTTTGCCTCATAATAAATGGTAGTTTGTATACCATTTTCTCAAGAAGCGTTATAGCTCAGTGGATAGAACACCTGACTTGAAATCAGAAGGTTGTGTGTTCGAGTCACGAATGAGACAATGTTTTTTCTTCTGTAAAGCATAATGTTACCTGTGCACAGGTACGATGTGCATTGGTCGATGTCTATGCAATAAATGATGTCCTGCGTTATTTTTGATAGCTTAAATATCCGATTTCGACATGAGCTGGTGAACATGAAGTTACAAATAAAGACACGCCTACAACGAAGAAATCGATTGATATAGAGACTCTGTAGCTTTAAGCTCTGCCTAACATTTGCCAGTGTAGAGTGGAAAGCCCGAAGAAGCCCGAGAAACTCCGAAAAAATCAACGATCACAGCTTTGCAGTTACAAGAGGTTTTCTACTACGAGACAGTGGTCGGGTTGAACTACTAGAAGCCGCCAGAGAATGAGCGGGTTGAACTACAAACTTTGGTTATAGATAGCTTTTTACAATTTCTAAGAAATAAGTTCGCGGCCACTATTGTAATAACTTATGTATAATCTATACATGAAGCGATGTTCGTTGATTGGTTTGATTGTTTGTGTGTTTTAATGACGTTACAAAAAACTACCATCTAAACTGCGTCACCCAATACTCTTCTACAAACTGCCTCCTAAACTGTGTCACCCCATACTCTTATACAAACTACCACCTAAACTCTGTCATCCCACACTCTTATACAAACTACCACATAAACTCTGTCACCCCACACTCTTATACAAACTACCACATACACGGTGTCTTCCTACATTCTTATACAAACTACCACCTAAACTCTGTCATCCCACACACTTATACAAACTACCACATAAACTGTGTCATCCCACATTCTTATACAAACTACCACCTAAACTCTGTCATCCCACATTCTTATACAAACTACCACATAAACTCTGTTATCCCACACACTTATATAAACTACCACATAAACTGTGTCATCCCACATTCGTATACAAACTACCACCTAAACTGTGTCATCCCACACTCTTATACAAACTACCACATACACTGTTTCACCTCAGACTCTAATACAAACTATCATATACACTGCTTCATTGCACACTCTAATACAAACTACCACATAAACTCTGTCATCCCATACTCTTATGCAAACTACCACCTAAACTGTGTCATCCCATACTCTTATACAAACTACCACATAAACTCTGTCATCCCACACTCTTATACAAACTACCACATAAACTGTGTCATCCCATACTCTTATATAAACTACCACATAAACTGTGTCATCCCATACTCTTATACAAACTACCACATAAACTGTGGCATCCCACTCTTTTCTACAAACTACCACACAAACTGTGTCACCTCAAACTCTTCTACAAACTACCACCTAAACTGTGTCACCCCACACCCTAATACAAACTACCACCTAAACTGTGTCACCCCACACTCTAATACAAACTACCACCTAAACTGTGTCACCCCACACTCTAATACAAACTACCACATACACTGTGTCACCCCACACTCTAATACAAACTACTACATGCACTGCTTCATCGCACACGCTAATACAACTAACATATAAACTGTGTCATCCCATAATCGTATAAAAACTACCACCTAAACTGTACTACCACCCACCTAAATTGTGTCACCCCACACTCTAATACAAACTACCACCTACACTGTACTACCACCTAAACTGTCATCGCACACGCTAATACAAACTACCATATACACTGTGTCATCCCATTATCGTATACAAACTACCACCTAAACTGTGTCATTCCATATTCTAATATAAAACTACCATCTAAACTGTGTCACCCCACACTCTAATACAAACTACCACCTAAACTGTACTACCACCCACCTAAACTGTGTCACCCCACGCTCTAATACAAACTACCACCTACACTGTACTACCACCTAAACTGTCATCTCACACGCTAATACAAACTACCATATAAACTGTGTCATCACATTATCGTATACAACTACCACCTAAACTGTGTCATTCCATATTCTAATATAAACTACCATCTAAACTGTGTCACCCCACACCCTAATACACTCACTACCACCTAAACTGTACTACCACCCACCTAAACTGTGTCACCCACACACTTATACAAACAACCACATACACTGTTTCACCGCACACTCTAATACAAACAACTACATAAACTGTGTTATCCTATACTCTAATACAAACTACCACGTAAACTGTGTCACCCCACACTCTAATACAAACTACCACATAAACTGTGTCACCCCACACTCTAATACAAACTACCACATGCACTGCTTCATCGCACACGCTAATACAACTAACATATAAACTGTGTCATCCCATAATCGTATACAAACTTCCACCTAAACTGTACTACCACCCACCTAAACTGTGTCACCCCACACTCTAATACAAACTACCACCTACACTGTACTACCACCTAAACTATCATCGCACACGCTAATACAAACTACCATATAAACTGTGTCATCCCATTATCGTATACAAACTACCACCTAAACTGTGTCATTCCATATTCTAATATAAAACTACCATCTAAACTGTGTCACCCCACACTCTAATACAAACTACCACCTAAACTGTACTACCACCCACCTAAACTGTGTCACCCCACACTCTAATACAAACTACCACCTACACTGTACTACCACCTAAACTGTCATCGCACACGCTAATACAAACTACCATATAAACTGTGTCATCCCATTATCGTATACAAACTACCACCTAAACTGTGTCATTCTATATTTTAATATAAACTACCATCTAAATTGTGTCACCCCACACCCTAATACACCCACTACCACCTAAACTGTACTACCACCCACCTAAACTGTGTCACCCACACACTAATACAAACAACCACATACACTGTTTCACCGCACACTCTAATACAAACAACTACATAAACTGTGTAACCCATACTTTAATACAAACTACCACCTAAACTGTACTACCACCCACCTAAACTGTGTCACCCACACACTAATACAAACAACCACATACACTGTTTCACCGCACACTCTAATACAAACAACCACATAAACTGTGTCATCCCATACTCTTATATAAACTACATACACGAATACAAACTACAATATAAACTGTGTCATCAAATACTCTTATACAAACTACAAAAAGACTGCGTCATTACATACTCGAATACAAACTACCACCTAAACTGTGTCATCCCATATTCTAATGCAAACTACCATATACACTGTTTCACCGCACACTCTAATACAAACAACCACATAAACTGTGTCATCCTATACTCTTATACAAACTACAAAATAAACGGTGTCATTACTTTCCTTTATACAAACTACAACATAAACTGTGTCATCTGATACTCTTATACAAACTACACGTAGGGAAGGGCCATAACTAATATGGGTAGCACTTGTGACCCGACCACAATATGTTTCACAACTGGTCGTAGTTATGACCATTACTGTATCGCAATGGTGCATAATTGACCTTGACATGGATGGGGATATCTGAACCGGCTGATACATAAGACTTGTTACAGGTCTAATTACACTAAATCAACAGGATGTGCTCGCCTGGTGCATCGAAAGTAGTTCTGTATTAAAGAGTGCTAATCTTCTTTTCTTTAAAAACTCTTTTTTAGTGCAGTTTCCTTTTATTTTTTGGCTGTAACTGTAACTGGACATGTTGTTGATATTTGAAAATGCAGCTCATCATGTTTTTGATAGTTTTTGATAAAAAACTGAGAAGTGAAAGTAGACAGGGTATGAAATTGCAAGGGGTAAACAATAGTGTTGACCTTTGACCCGGTGTTAGTACACATCTGAAGAAATGTTTCTTAGAAGGTATTAAACCCCCTATTTCCTTGTTGATGTTTAATACCTGACATGTTTATTTGCATGATAAAGTAAGTTTCCCAGAATTCTAACGAGGTTTGAGTTTTTAACAGGTTGTCAACATTCTAACTTTACTATGGAAGGGCAATGAAGACTCATTTACGCTATTATAACCTACATCTCAACCGGCTGATACCTTTGTTTCGTTCATACGTAGCTTTCAATCAAACGTCACTAAAACTCAAATAAGAATATCAGGCAGATAACGTCAGATAACCTCAGGCAGGGGACATGCAAGGTTATCACTGTTGTTATTTCGCTGTTAACGGCGCGTACATATAGCTTTAAAGGGAAAGTAGACATAAAGGATTCCGTACATTGAAAATAAAGCAATTCACCTCAATAGTATAGTCAAAGAAGATATTACTATTTGAAGTTGTTCTAAAACGGATATGGAATCCGTCATTTTGGAACCATGATGTTAGTTTTAAATTACCATACATGGCATATTGATTACCATATATGGCATATTGATTACCATATATGGCATATTTACCATATATGACATATTGATTACCATATATCACATATTGACATATATGGCATACTGATTACCATACATGGTATATTGATTACCATATGTCATATTTACCATATATGACATATTGATTACCATAAATGGCATATTGATTACCACATATGGCATATTGATTACCGCATATGGCATATTGATTGCCATATGACATATTGATTATCATACCTGGCATATTGATTACCATATATGACATATTGACATATATGACATATATATTACCATAGATGGCATATTGATTACCATACATGGCATATTGATTGCCATATAATGCATATGGATTACCATAAATGGCATATTGATTACATACATGGCATATTGATTACCATATATGGCATACTGATTACCATATGGCCCACCTCTCGTGGTGTAATGGTTAGCATCGCGGCTTAGAAACCCAGGGATCGCGCGTTCTATCCCGGCCAAGACCGAATTGAATTGAATTGAATTGAATTGGGGTTTTACGGCGCACCAACACAATAAAGGTTATATGGCGACAAACAGAGATGAACACGCCAAGCTCATCCTACATTTACATCTAGATCAAAATATGGAGAATGGGCCTAGAACCTTCTAACCTGCACAACTGCAGAGTTGCTGCAAATTCTATTGTAGACACTCCATTTAAGATGGAGCCACGTTTCCACATTTGCATGCATATGCGGTGTCATGAAGAAAACGTTGAATGAACATGATAAAAAATGGACACAATGAACATGAAGGGAGAGGGGGGTCCTACCCTCTGCCTCTAGCGGGATTTACAGTGGTTGTATTCTACCGTGGCAACCACACGGGGACAGCCAAGACCGAATTATCGAAATATTTACTTACCAGTCCTTCAGATGAGACTTTGTGTGCTCGCTGACAATACAGCGAGGATAAATAAACGCTTCTGCACACACGCCTACAATCATTTTAGAACACACGTCAATCGCCTTAGTGTTTCTACATAACATGCATATGTACACATCATTATTAGTAACTATTTGAATTATTCAAAACTGAACATGTTTTCATATTACTAATTGTTGATTATACTGCACCAATGATATGTTTAAATCTATATTAGAATTGAAATACGTTTATTGTATATTGATTTTTATTTAAATAAAATGAGGCAAGTAGTTTTTAAAGTAATCGATACTTGATAATAGTTTGAGGAGCTTTTTTAAATTTGATAAATACTTCAAAATTGCCATGCGCCCCTTTAATTAATATGTATCCGTGTTATGTTTGTGTAGTGAAATGTTATGCAGTACCATATTCTAATTTGATTATGTTTTTATTTTTTTTTATTTTTTTTTGCTTCACGCTTTTAATAGTTTTACGAGCAAGCAAACATGCATATACTTTGATCATGCAAGTAATAATTCTACAGTACAAATACAGCTATTTCCTACTATCCTAATATTTTCCGTCAAACTGCTACATATTATGCTATTTTGGTAGACGTGCTATTGTTTGATGGCTTAAAGAGACATGAATTTACAATTTGAACTACATATATACGAAATATATTTAATACTTAGCAACTTAGGAATGCAGTACATCATGAAAAGAAAGTATGTTGCATTTATTATCGATATAAAGGTACGCAAAAGCTCTAAACATGTTTTGCCAAAGTTACTTTCCTTAACAAAAACACCTCCATTTGCATTTTGTCGGCTGTTGTTTTCATTTAATTTCAGGTAAATTATGTTATTTAAACAGTTTGCATGATAAAAAAAACACATGTACTTTGATTAAAAGGTCTACTACATGGCAGAGTTGTCCTTTCTGTAATTATTTATAGCCCCTGTTTGTACAAAACACGTTGAGATACGTATATCTGGAATAATTACGTGAAATTAGGTGTGTATAATAGCGTAGTATAGGCATTTTTTGATTATGCGTTTCTTTTTCCTTTCAGTATACACACTTGACACAGATGTGATCCAAACAAGCACGAGCTAGATGAGAACATAGGCTGAGATTAATTCACCTATGACCCTTATCTGTAATCCCATTTTAATACAACTTAGCAATCAAACTATCTATCCTGAACATCTTTACATAAAACAATTTTTGATGTTTGGAACACAGGTATTCGGCGCGTAATTTGTTCACTACTACCCCCCACCCACCTCTACTACCCCCCATCCCACCAAAAAAACAAACAAACAAAAAAACATCATCCAAAAAGTCATTTCATAACATTTTAAAACTTTCCAAAAAAAATAATTTCTTTTGTATATTATATTGTATACAATTGTTTTTTTTTGGAAAGTTTTAAAATGTTATGAAATGACTTCTTGGATGAAGTTGTTTTTTTTGGTGGGGTGGGGGTAGTAGAGGTGGGTGGGTGGTGGGGGGGGGGGGGTAGGGGGCAGGTGGGGGGGGGGGGTAGTAATGACCAAATTACACGCCGAATACCTGTGGTTTGTAAGCCAACTTAATTGAGAACAAAATATTTCATCAAATTATTTCAAATGTGACAATTAATAATCGGTTTATTAATTAGTTCCTTTTTGTTGTCCAGAAAGTAAGGGAAATAAAAGTGGGTACTCTTTATTTCTCCTCAGAATAATATAATTATATCAATTACCTGTAATCTACAGATACAGTTGTATGTCCATTGTCAGAAAAACCGTTGGATGTCGGTTTAAAGTGGGCACCATCATCCACGATAAACACAGAATTGTTGTAGCTTTGGCCACTTTTCAAATCATGATCCATTGCATATGCTTTCGACATTGTCTTTTCTATTTCGTACTTAATTCCAAAACTAACGGCTTAGTCCAAATTCACCAACAAATGCTGTTACACATATATCGAATTCACCGAATTTCACTTTAAACGCGTTTGTCAGATTATTTTGAACGTGTACGGTGTTAAAATATCTCAGATGTCCAGAGGACCAAATCACATTACTGATTAAAATGACCAGCTAGTTCCAGTTTACACATTATCATGGTCAAACCAATACTAAAGTTTTATGGCCGATACAACGTGCAATAGTGAAAAATCAATCCAGGTACGGTAGTGCTGATGGCTTATATAACACATTCGTTGTCATTCAACACCACGTGTCGGGTGTAAAGAATATCTCTATTGTGGTTAGTTCCACATTTTGACATTCCGGTTCGTTTATATACTTATTTTATTCCTTTTTGGTCGTATAATGGTAGTTCAATGTTATATGAGCTTGGTTCTACTTTGTAACCCATATTTTATTTCTCTGTGTTTCGATTAAGGTCTTGACTATGGTTAAATGACAGTTGTTGTAGCTCCATGCAATACTTAACTGACCTGTTATCTACCGAGTCTTGTTATCTTCCGATTCTCACTGACGTCTATGTAGAATATCAGAATATCACACGGGGTAGGGGTGCGTTGTAGGGAGTGGAGGAGTGGTAGCGTGGGGAACAAGTTTCAGACACATATGATATACTAGAAACAGACCCGCACAAGCGCGAAAACAAACTCTTGAATATTCACCATTTTAGGTTTTATTTTGATGTTTGTAATACTAAATATATGGGATTACTTCCTATTTGTATTTAACAATAATTATATCACAACAAATCCATCTCTACTTAATTATTTGCGAAATAGTTTGGTCAAGAAAACTAGCGTCTTCGTTGTATAAATCATTACGCTGAATCGGTATGATGTTTTAATTATTATCTATGATTTACCAACACACATGATGGTTTTAATTATTATTTGAGTAGTCTCATTAAATCTTTCAGATTGCTTGCTGAGCCTTTAAATGCAAATATGAAGTATTTGACGCTTTATGTCGAGTGCTAGTATTAGCGTATACATTACCGTCAAATTTGCATTAAATCAACCGATATACACAGATGTTAAAAAATTGCAACAACCCATTTGACATTTACCCTTTGATTAAAAAAAAAAGCTTCGCTATTCAAAGATGTAAATAAGCTGAGTTTTTGAGTATTTTACTCATATATATATTTTTTTTTATTAAAATCAGCAGTTATTTAAAATTGAGAGTTCATTGCTCATGAACTTACTACAAATACTCTAAAGCTTTAAAAGTAACGAGTATTATATGTGTATGTATTGTCCTGTGCTGCACCTTTTCGTTCCATATTTAAATGATGAAAATTGTTCCAAGAATGTGTCTAATATTAAGGTCATACATTTTTTTTTACTTAACTTTCATTTAACATTTAACATTTAATCGAAATAGTTGTTTCTTTTAACGTGTATTACTTAATTAATATGAAAGCACGAACTATTTAAAGAAATTGAATACTCATTCACTTTCAACCTGATGATTAAATACTGATTTCTACAGCTCTGGCTATTTTAGAAAATGTTGGCAGCTATATGTACGCATAACCTGTAATATAGCTACACCAGTTGGCCCTGCAAGCTGTATGTTGTATGTATAAGCGCATTATAATAGTGCATTAGTTCTCATGCGTTTACGCGATATTGTATTGATTTTGAATTGAAACTATACAGGGCTAATCCCCAAAATAAGCATGTTGTAAATGAGGCCCTTCCACTGGGGTTGGGGTGGGTGGTGGGGGTGGGGGTCCTGAAAATGTTATTCAATGCTCCCTTGTTCCCCAAAAATATTTTGCTTTGATCCCCAACAATATTTTCCCAAATGTTTCCTTATTTCTCCATTTGGGGGGAGGGGGATGCGGGCGGCGGGGGGAGTGGGTGATCCTGAAAATGTGATCCAATGCTCCCTTGTTCCCCAAAAATATTTTGCTTTGTTCCCCAAAAATATTTTCCCAAATGTTCCCTTGTTCCCCAAAAATATTACCAATAACAGACAATGTTCCTTTGTTCCCAAAAAAATAAATGGCCATGTTCCCTTGTTCCCCAAAACCCCTGGGATACCCTCGTGGATGCTCCGGTTTATCAGTGATAACTGAAGAAGAAAAATTGAAAAGCTGATATAATGTTGTGGACCATAGCTTGCACAGTGTAATTCTGTTCTATTAATTTGATTGTGTAATTCTCCAAATGGACTTTAGTAACACTGGTATTTGTTAACATGAGTTTATGCACAGTCGAGACCTTCAAGGACTGACCTACAGTGTATTATCAGCGGGGGCTGAGCTGAATACCAAAACATGGCTAAGGTTAGAAGAGATATGAACACAGAAGTAGAGATTTATGGCCATGTAATATAAAAGCGGTGAGATAAGAGATTATCTTTACCACTATATTTGAGTTCGAATAGTTAGCATGGGGTTTCATTAAAACGAGACGGATTTGACCATACATGTTCAATTTGAAATTGAAAGTGGATGGCCATTATATGAATTATGTAGCAATCGCTGATTTTCGCTGTCATAATTTGTTTTTTAAAACTCTTGAGCACAAAAAGTCACCATCTAAAACTACTTTTATTCACACTGTTACACACTGTTACACATAACATTTAAAATACATGTGTTTAGCATATACGGCCATATTTTCAATCTCATTAAAATCAGACCCTTTATCACGCTACGATACTCTACACTACTAAGGATCTGACAACACTGCATTGGAGGTCACGTCAGATTGACCTTACTAGTACAAATGGCCAATCAGAGTTCAGCCTACAAAATCGGTCGGTATAGACTGCTTCGCTGCGCATGTCTCGTGTCAGTAAAACGCTGTAGAGCAGTCTACGGTATTGAAAGAGATACAATGTCCGTAACTTTTAGATTATAAAGCACAAAATAATTGCGTTGACAAACATAACACACCAACAATAATTGAATAATAACGGAGAGTATCATAGCGTAGAATTTTAATGAGATTGTACACATTTTATATAACACCAGTGACAATTTTGTATTATATGACAAAAACATATTTGTCTCTGGTTATCAATAAACATAAGCCCTATATAACTCCCCGATAGAGCGATCTACCTTACATTAGGTTCTAAAGTCCCCTTTAAGGGATTGTCGTTCGACTGTTATTCATTACTGTTACAGAACCAACGGCATGGTTTCTGTTCGTATCCGATTATTTCCGAGCATTTACACCTAATAGTGTAGTTTTACTCTCTCTGAGGTGGCTCTAAATAAATTATAATGTTTTGATGGGCCGTCAAACAAAATTCAGTTCAATTCAATTACTTATTTAGTCATTATCTCGCCACTCAATACGTTATAATACTTTCCACTCTCTCTGGGGTATAAACATCAATTGTTGTGTATGCTCTGGGGCGGCTCTAAATAACATGTAATGTGTAGATGAGCCGTTAAACAATATTGCTCAAGATATCTTTCAATCATTCATGCTCGTTTAAGAAATGCACGTAGCGATCTAAATCATGACTTGTATTTAAATCATTTGCACTTATCATCAAGTTGTGATTGTGGAGATCAAAGAGAGGACGTCGAACACTACCTATTTAAGTGTTTTCGATACAGTGAACAAAGGCGTACGCTCTTTATTTCGACACGACCGTTTCACCCGTTAAGTGTTGATAAGTTGTGTTCTGGTAATCCAGAGCTGAACGACAGCGATAATGAGCTTGTGTTTATAACAGTTCAAAAATATATTAAAGATAACAGGCGTTTTCGATGAAACTCACTATGTTCACCTTTGATCCCTTACGAGACGTCTTTAACTGTCTATCCTTTTCCTCCTCTTCCTTTCTCTTTGCATGTTTCTGTTAACTTCAGTAATACATTTCCTATACGTTTCGTTTAAAATGTTTTATGATTGTAAAACTGCTGTACTATTTATTTTATAAACAAACAGTTTAGGGACGGGCCGTAACTATTGTTGTAGAACTTGTGGCCCAACTCTTTTGCAACTAATGTAAATCTTGCAATAAAATATGTTTAAACCAAACAATATTCAATTAAATACTAATTGTGTCATTATTTCACCATGTAATATGTTATAATACCACTGTCCACGCTCTCTGGGTGTATAGGCATCATTTGATGTCTATGCTCCGCGGCGGTGTCCTATTTTTGTATATGATGAGCCCTTAATAAAAATTCAATTCTATTTACTTATTTAGTCATTATTTCACCACAAAATAAGTTGTACTACCACATTCTCTCTATCTGGGGCGGCTTTAAATAATGTATGTGTTGATGAGTCTTTAAACAATGACAACACCATTCAATTCAATCCCACCCCCTCCACCCACCGCCACCCCCATTCCCCTCTCTCCGTGGCGGCTCTAAATAACCTATAATGTGTTGATGAATTGTTAAACAATATTCAATTCAACAATATAATGTGTTGATGAGCAATTCCCGCCCCCCCCCCCCCCTCCCCCCTCACCCCCCCCCCCCCCCCCCCCCCCCCGCACTCAGTATAAGTTAAAAGTACCAAAAGTAAGTATAAAAGTCGAACAGGAAATGCAGCTTTCACAGAACACAGTAAACCCCAAAACACGCAAAAAGACAAACAAGAATGGCAGTAGTAATAAGAAAGGCATATGACGTCACAAACACAAAAAGGGTTGACAGTAGGGCTAACCTTGGAACGGTCAGTGGCAACAAGGCCGCTGGGGTTTAAACAAGGTTCTAGGGTGCACCAAACCTCACGCTTACCCTACTGTCATCCCAATTAAACGGGACAGTGTAAATAAAGAAATCCCCGCCATGAACTATTCCCTAACCAACAAGTCAGCATTAATAGGCACTATAAATAAAACACAAAGACGCTTGTATATATATAAAAGCATAGAAAGCCACACAGAAGGTAATCGATAACTTGGCAGAAGCCAGAGCAAGCAGAGAATAAACCATTGAGGGCACGACAAGACAAGACCGCAGACAAACATCAAACGCCACCGTCATTTGGGCTTTATGTAAACGTCATCATAGGGTCCACAGCCTGTTCGGTCATCGTACAATTAAAAAGGAAAGCATAGTGGCGAATTGTAAATGAGTCCACCACCAAGCATGCAGTACGTTGCAAAATAATAGGGTATTTTGATAAAACTTTTAACAAGTTTAACTAAGATAGTATGAAAATTATTATGACCAAGAATCTTACGAAGTTTGTAAATCACATCACCATAGAAGTCAGGTTGTGTCCTTGTCACAGAATAGTTCTTAAATTACTTTTATATTTGGAAAGAAGATCAGGGTTACGATAAAACAATTTTGCAAATGTTTTACGAAGTTTATGGTAACGGTAGCCCTGATCGATAACTTTCTCTGGGCGGCTCTAAAGAACCAATATTGTGTTTATGAGCAGTTAAACAAGATTCAATTCAATACAATTTCTCATTTAGTCATTATTTCAGCACTCGCTAAGCTTTAATCTTCTCTCTCTCTGTGGCGGCTCTAAATAACATATAAGGTGTTATTGAGCCATTAAAGAAGATTTAATTCAATTCAATTTACTCATTCAGTCATTATTTCTCCACCCAATACGTTATAATACCACCTTATATACACTCGATCACATATATCTCGATCACAATATATTATCATAGATTAGGTATGGGGTTCCATTTTTTTCATGTGTTTCAGAATGTTAAATAATTTATTTCACCCAGTTCACATATTAGAACACTGTCCTCGATGGCGACCAACATATCGATATAAACCATTACAAAACGCGTCCTGCTTTTTAACATTGTTGCTGTTATAGGCTTACCCGATATTGACTGCGTTCTGTCAGGCGCGTATCCAGGCATACGCACGTTGGCCAATGCGTACAATTCGTCAGCAAAAGTGAAAAAATAA
>JAWPHD010023250.1:0-22621 GCA_037043455.1 Cyrtodaria siliqua | reverse complement strand
ACTACCTATCCCAGTTAAATAAAGCTCTCGGGCCTCATAAGACTATATCCGGCCAATATCACAAAAAGGCACACCTACCCCAGTTAATGACCTGTTTATTACATGTGTAACCAAAACAATATTATTTTCGGTATATCTAAATTGCGCAAAGTAAACATACTTTGTATCCGCTTGTGATTCTTGTGTTTAAATATGATTCTTTATTTAGAGCCATAAAGACATCAATGTTGCATTTGTCCCTTTAAATTTGTATTTAATTATATGCAAGTAGGGTAAAGTCAAAACTATACTGGATAAATAAATCGAGATGTTTGATAAACACATCAAAATTGCCGTGTGTCCCTTTAAACTCCTATCTATCATTATAATATGTTTGCAACAGTGTTCTTCTCAGTAAATCTGATATAAAGTAATTGCGTATTTGTTTTTATATGATTATTTTGTTCATGTTCTCACTATCTTCACATTTTCGAGTAACTGTTTAGCCTATAAACAGGTTTATAACAAGTTGCAATGTAAGCAAATGTAAATAATAATACTATTTCTGCAATTATACAATTATAATATTTCTACAATGGGTCAGTCCGATTTAATTGTTAATAAAACAGTTTGGTCTGGCAAACTAGACGACTCGTTTAGTTTTGTTGAATATCCTATGACGCTTTAATATATATTTCTTTATTAAAGTCTCATCATGGTTTACAATAAATACAAACATAAATAAAACATCGTAAGCATGCCATTCTAATTATAATTATAAGAGACTATAGTTATAAAATCATCAACACATTTTAAAAGTAGCTAATAACATCAAACTCTAATACAATCGTGTTTTGTGATGGAAGTACACGTTATTTAAAATATATGTACAACTGTTGGCAATATAATCCTCATTTACTTGCAACCTTCTTTTTGCTTCTATCGAATGATATAACTATATAACTTAATCAAATATATGAGGTTATGCAGCAGATTTGTTTTTAAATTATTAACGTTTATGAAAATGGCATATTATGGTAAAGTATACATATAAATGTACAACTCTACGAGTTTTTATACGACCTGTTTTACTTCAATTGAATGATATGTAAGTATATGAGGGTATGTAGACTAAGGTACATAGTATGCATGTACATAGAGTACGGTGACATATAAAGTGTACGGGACAATTGTATTTATTAAAGGGAATGTAGCGACACAGCCAAAAATGCTCTTTTATTAAGAGTTCTGAAAAACTTGCAAAAAGGTGAAATAATTATCAAAATCGGATGATAAACAAAAGAGATATGACCATCTGAAGGTACTAAAATGGATATGGGAGCCGCCATTTTGAAAACTATGACGTCATAGTTGCATATGACCATATATGGAATATTGATAAATATCATTTAAACAAAGCAAATCACTGCAAATGAATGCAAACTCCTTAACTGGGCATATAAAGCATTATTGACATTAGTTATATATATTCTTCATACAGTTACTTTAATGTTTTCCCCAATAAATGAGTATTTTTTTTTATATTTATCAATATTCCATATATGGTCATTTAGAACTGTGATGTCATAGCTCTAAAAAGGGCGGCTTCCATATCCATTTCAACAGAACCTTCAAACGATCATATCTTCTTTGTTTATCATTCGCTTTTGATAATTCTTCCATCATTTTCCAAGTTTTTCAGAACTCTTAATATTAAAGATTGTTTGGCTGTGTCGCTACATTCCCATTAACACATATATAGAGTATGGAGATATAATATGTACGTATATAGGGGTATGGCGACATAATAATAGAGAGCACTTGGACATACTATGAAAGTATATAGAGGATCTGGGGTTATAATATGAAAGAATAAATATGTACGTATTATTATATAGAGGGTATATAGAGGATATACATAGGGACATAATATTTAAAGATATAGAGGTGACCATGTGACATAATATGTAAGGATATAGAGGGTATGGGGAAATATTATGTAATGATATAGAGGGTCTGGGGATATAATATGTACGTATTATTATATAGAGGGTATATAGAGGATATACATATGGACATACTATTTAAAGATGTAGAGATGTCATAATATGTAAGGATATAGAGGGTATGGGGGTATATTACCGTATTTCAGGATATAGAGTGTATGGGGGCATAATATGTAGGGATATATAGGGTACGGGGACATACACTGTAAAGATATAAAGGGTATGTAAGGATATAGAGGGTACAGGGAAATACAATGAAAGGATATCTAGGCTGCGGGGACATAATATGTCAGTATATATTCCTTTCCGATTATTTAATAACATAAGGTCGTAAGTGTAACTGTTCAGATTACTAAGTAAAAGTTACATTGTTGGAATTCTACGTATTCTATTTTATGAGAAAGAAAAAAATACAACGTATGTCATTTGAGATTGTTCCGAGAATTCATACAATTGATATTGTCAGGCAGATTTTTTCACTTCCCCGAAATCTATGATTTTCACTTCCGACGTTATAATTATTGACCATCGACACTCATTCGTGTTTGTATAATTATGGTTTGTATTTTGTATCAATTTTAGAATGATAACGACCCAACCATCCTTGGGAAATGGCGAATACAGACACACAGTGGCAACATTGCCGATATGGTACAGCGCATCCACTGGGCAGAGACCAATCATGTTGGTTACAAGAAACTGCTTGCAAAGGTAAACACGTGCACTTAATCTTGAATGTTAAAGGGACAAACGGCAATCTTGATTTTTTAAAAATGCTCGGCGTCCCGTTAGTTTTCAACATAACTTGCATTTGTTCAATCAATAATTTTGATTATAAGGATAGTATAAAGGAAATTGTTTTTGCATATTACCTTTGCTGATAATTATATAAAGCCCTGATATTACTAAAAAATAAATATATAAAAACTCAATGTTTTATTTAATTATATGCAAGCGTAATTCGTATTTGTATATTGAGCTTTACTAAATTGATAATGTAATAAATACGCCATCATTAATATCCTGTGCTGATAATTGAACGTCATATAAATATTAATGCTGAATATATTAATGCGTACCGATCAAATCTATTGAAAAGACAAGAAACTCCTTCCTTAATTGTGATTGGCTGATTGAAAGACGAGGGTGTAACGGATCGCGTGTAACACAGTATGATTGGTTAACATGTATCAGAATTCCAATTCCGGTCTGGATTAGTGGTCAGTAACGGTCAACGTGACGGACACTTACGGCTCGGTGACACCTAACACCTTTAAAAAACATAACATATGCGCTCATTAAATAAATAACAGTTTGTGACGTTTGTTAGTGCAAGATACACGCAGTCCTAAGCAGTTTCATCGCGCTAAATATTTATATAAACTTAGAAAAACGTATGCTAATAAGATGAATCTAAAAAACAATAGTAAGCTATATAAAGATACAATGCGATCATTTTACAATAAATTCAAAAAAGAAAATGTTGAAAAAATACGTAAATTAGGTAAATCCGATCCAAAAAAATATTGGAAAATGTTATCTGGAAAAAAAAGTGGAAACGTTAATGCGTCTTTGAAAGACTTGTTCGAGTTTTTTAAAAATGCTAATTATGACTCTGACGTCTCTAATTTAGACAAACCCGAAACCGTTTATAATGCAGAAAATAATCTCAATGAGAGTGTCAACGACGAAATTAACTCAGTCATTACCGAAGTAGAAATAGAGAATGCGGTCAAACACTTAAAGAATAACAAAGCTTGCGGGGTGGACAAGGTCCTAAACGAACATATAAAACATACACTACCTATCATGAGACAGTTATATGTTAAGCTTTTCAATATTATATTTGATACAGGCATAGTGCCAGAAGATTGGACTATAGGAATTATTAATCCTATTTTTAAAAATAAGGGGCATTCGTTTGATCCCAGCAATTATAGACCAATCACATTGTTAAGTTGCTTCGGAAAACTATTTACAACAATTATAAATATACGTCTACAGACGTTTTTAGATACGCATGATGTAATAACTGAACATCAAGCAGGATTTAGGAAAGATTTTTCTACAACCGATAATATGTTTATTTTACACAGCCTAATACAAATATTAAATAACAATAAAAAGAAACTATTTTGTGCTTTTATAGATTTGAAACAAGCTTTCGACAAAGTATGGAGAGCAGCGTTATGGTATAAACTATCAAGGCACGAAATAACAGGAAAATGTTTTGATTTAATTAAAAGTATGTATAGTAATATAAAATCATGTGTATCTGTAAATGGAACACATTCCGATTATTTCCCATCTAATATAGGAGTACGGCAAGGTGAAAATCTTTCGCCAATTTTGTTTTCACTATATCTAAACGATCTACACGATTTTCTGCGCAATAGTAATATTGTTGATGGTACATACTGCCAACCTCATGCACTTGATCAAGTAAACATGTTTTTTAAATTGTTTGTTTTATTATATGCTGATGATACAGTTATTGTGTGTGAAAGTGAGAAAGATTTACAGAATGCATTGAATGTTTATAAATTGTATTGTGATGAATGGAAACTTACAGTAAACATAGATAAATCTAAAGTGCTGGTTTTCTCAAAAGGTAGACAATCTAATTATAAGTTTACGTTTAATGGTGATTCAATTGATATTGTAACAGAATATAAGTATCTAGGTATATATTTTAGTAGAAGTGGTTCTTTTTATTTGGCAAAGAAACATATTGCTAATCAGGCTACTAGAGCTCTATACAGTCTACTCAAAAAAGCTAGACATTTGTCATTACCAATAGACG
The DNA here is from genome assembly GCA_037043455.1 of Cyrtodaria siliqua. Lineage (NCBI taxonomy): Eukaryota > Metazoa > Mollusca > Bivalvia > Adapedonta > Hiatellidae > Cyrtodaria > Cyrtodaria siliqua. The sequence continues at coordinate 17,833 of JAWPHD010023250.1, read as the reverse complement.
TGCAAATAGATTTATTCGATAAAACAATTAAACCCATTCTTTTATATGGCAGCGAAATATGGGGGTATGGAAATCTTGATGTAATTGACAGGGTACAATTGAAGTTTCTAAAGCATATTTTGAATCTAAAGAAATCTACTGCAAATTATATGTTATACGGCGAAACAGGGGTATTTCCAGTATCAGTAGATATTCATACTAGAGTAATTTCGTTTTGGGCTAAAATTAACAATCCAGAAAGAGCTAAACTTTCAAACTTAATTTATGAAATACTACGCAGCCATTTCAAATATAGCGCATCAACTATTGCGAAAAAAAGAAACTTTCAGTGGCTAAACCAGATCAGAGACATACTGATTAAATGTGGCCTAAGTGGAGTATGGGATTCGCAGACTTTTCCCAACACTAAATGGTTAAAGTGTTCAGTAAATCAAAAACTCAAAGATTTATTCTTAAATGAGTGGTATTCTAAAGTAATGAATTCGAGCAACAGTACCTCCTATCGTTTATTTAAACATAAGTTTTGCTTTGAAAACTATCTTACCAACGCACCATATTGTTCGTTAAAATATATAACCAAATTCAGAACAAGAAATCACAGGTTACCAGTTGAAACTGGCAATTGGAATAAAACTCCGTATAATCGTAGAATATGCCAGCTTTGCAAAACGGATATAGGAGATGAGTTCCATTATCTGTTTGTATGCCGCGAATTCAAAACTCAACGTAGTAAATATATCAGTCCAGAATATTTTAAAAGACCCAATGTATACAAATTTGATAAATTAATAAACACCAAAAATAATTCAGAGTTTAGAAAATTGTGTGAATTCATTAAAAACATCATGCAAAGAGTCAAATAGATAATATTCATGTTGTAATGTAATACTGTTTGATTTTGTTTAATTATCATATGTATTGGTTTCGACATTATTTTTGCCATGCAATTGCCAACAAATAAATGAAGAACTCTCCCATATATGTGTATACAAAACAGATCTTTAGTTATATGATAAATGAGGACTACCTGGGAGGCCATTTCTTCTCCCAGCTATTACCAAACTGCATTACTCTTTTGTAATTAACCACGTCATATTATATCTATAATATCTGTCTTCTATTATACTTATGAGCCTCGATGATGATTTAAATGTTGTTATACATACCTCATATATTCATGTAAATGTGAATTGAGTGAATAAAAGATATTGTATTGTATTATATCAATTGATAGCAATTACTTAACATATAATTGTGAATAAATGTGAATACGTAAATTTCCCGATATAATGTTAAATCACGTTTCATTTTAAGATAATGTTTAATTCGCCTTTGTATGAAACTATTGTACATTACGAATACTATTACACGAGTAATTAGAATTAAGCTCGACGTCTAGGCTATTTTCTGTTGCTAAATCATAAATATTAAAGAGACTGAAGGCGATATTTTTGATAATTGGTGCAAATACAAATACAAAAAAAAACAAAAAACACAATGTGCTTCAGTTTCGTATGAAATATGTCTATGCATTATCTAAGGTGTAGTTAGATCACAAAACACGAATTTATAATAGCCTTAAACCTAACGTTTTTTATTAATAATTAAAACGATTATTTTATGGGACCCGGTTTAATGCATATGTACATTACATATATAACTGAAAAACATTATGATGGGTTTACTCGTATTTGAACTGACACCAATTATTCTTCCTGATCACATACATATATGCATATTTTATAAATCGTCGTCGTCGCCGCAGCCGCCGCCGCATCATCATCATCCTCCTCATCCTCATCCTCATACATCTTCCTCATCATCGTAACATACATCCTCATCATCATCGTAACATACATCCTCATCATCATCGTAACATACATCCTCATCATCATCGAAACATACATCCTCATTATCATCGCAACATACATCCTCATCATCATCGCAACATACATCCTCATCATCATCGCAACATACATCCTCATCATCATCGCAACATACATCCTCATCATCATCGTAACATACATCCTCATCATCACCGTAACGTACATCCTCATCATCATCGCAACATACATCCTCATCATCATCATCATCATCGCAACATACATCCTCATCATCATCATCATCGCAACATACATCATCATCATCATCGCAACATACATCCTCATCATCATCGCAACATACATCATCATCATCGCAACATGCATCATCATCGCAACATACATCCTCATCATCATCGCAACATACATCCTCATCATCATCATCATCATCGCAACATACATCCTCCTCATCATCATCATCATCATCGCAACATACATCATCATCATCATCGCAGCATATATCATCATCATCGCAACATGCATCATCATCATCATCATCGTAACATACATCCTCATCATCATCGTAACATACATCCTCATTATCATCGCAACATACATCCTCGTCATCATCGCAACATACATCCTCATCATCATCGTAACATACATCCTCATCATCATCGCAACATACATCATCATCATCATCATCATCATCATCATCATCATCATCGCAACATACATCATCATCATGAATGCAACATACATCATCATGAATGCAACATACATCATTATACATGTATTGAATAACTTCTTTCAGGTGCAATCCCGATATGAAGGCGTCCCTCGATGTGTTGTGCAAGAATTATGCCGAACGTGTCCGGTGTGTTTAACTTCCGTCAGACAGACCAATATCGCCGAATTGAAACCTATCCTTTCTTCTGGCTTTTTGACACGCGTCCAGATCGACTTGATCGACATGAGACACAAGCCAGACGCTGACTACAACTATATCGCCCATTTCATGGATCATTGGTCCAAGTACCATGTTATATGGCCATTGAAAAGAAAAACGGCCGATGAGGTAGCCAGTGGGCTCAACGAGAAAGTGTTCCCTTACTTAGGTTTACCCAGAATTCTTCATTCTGACAATGGTCGTGAGTTCGTAAACAAGGTGATTAGGGAATTAGTCAAGGACTGGGGAGGAGAACATGATGTTCTATTTGTTAATGGTCGACCGCGACATAGTCAGTCACAAGGCTTAGTTGAACAAGGTAATGCTACAATAGAGAGACACATCGCTAACAAGCGAGCAACTCTTGGACTTACAGGTGATTCCAGTTATCCGTGGGCAAGCTGGCTGCCTAAGATTCAGTATAATATGAACACCGAGGTCGCCGAAGGTATAAAGAAGATGCCATACGAAGTTGTGTTCGGTCAACCACCAAGATCAACAATATTTCCAGACGCAAGAGTCGACGGCTGTGTAGTCAATGAGGAAGACCTGAACTTCAGTCTGAATCCGGATAGTGATAATAGTGCACAGGGGGAAAGAAAGTCAGAGACTACAGAAATAGACCATACCTGTCGTGAGCCTGAACCTGAGCCGGAGATAGAGCCTCAGCGTACTGAAATGATACAGAGACCAACACCACAACCACGAAAAAGAAAACTGAATTCCACTGTGCCACCTGTACACGCAACACCTGATCAAAAAACAGAACAACCGACTGTACTTGAAACATCAGATAGTGTCACAAGTGAGGTGTCTGGACGTGACGTGGTTCTTTTCGACGTTCCTGAGGTGTTAATTAAACACCAAGATGTAAATGAACATTCTGATATAGCGCATATGGCTGAATCTGAAAGCACAGGCACTGAACTCGAACAATTAATTAGCGCATCTCGCGACGTAACTGATGAGAATATAGCTGATAATGAAATCGAAAATGTAGCTAGTACACTTCCCGACGTAACTCATGAGAATGTATCAAAACACGCAAAAATAAGACAAGAAACCGAAGAAAATTACAGAAAGAACGCTGAGAGCATGAAACTAAAATACTCCAAGCGACAACGTGTAACATTTAATATTTTCAGTGTTGGTGATACGGTAACAGTTAAAGTGCCAAATATAGACAGGTCATCTACAGATAAGCCACGACTACGAGCGAAGATCTTGGAGGTCAGAGGCGATATTTACAAGATACAGTCAGAACACGGAGTATTGCAGAATTGGTATAGAGCAAGCGATTTAATGTCATTTGAGCAAACTTACGACTTTCAATGCACAAATATTAAACTGATCAGCCTCCGAGAGGCATCCAGGATTGAAAATCAGAACAAAATTACAAGAAAAAAATGTATGTGCAAGGGACGATGTTTGAAGAGTTGCTTCTGTGTGAAAAACAGCATGACATGTTCCAGTCACTGCCACCCATCTAAGACGTGCTGCAACATAGAAGGCGATACTCTTCATATACAAAAAGAGGACAGAAAGCAGTTGAACGACGGAATGGTTTTGACTGATAAACATATTTGGGCAGCACAACATATGCTGAAAAAACAGTTCCCGGAGATAAGTGGGTTGAAAGACACTGTAACGGTGGGGTCAGTTGAAGGAACAAATACACCGTATGTTCAAATAATTCACGTGAACGACAACCACTGGCTTACACTGGCGTCGACCAACATAAAAGGACCAGTGGAATTGTATGACTCGAAGACAAAGGGAAACATAAGCACACAGTTTGCAGTCACTATCAGAAAATATCACGGAAAAAACGTTGAAATAAATATAATGAATGTTCAGCAGCAGGAAGGAATAACCGATTGTGGACTTTTCGCAATTGCAAACGCGACTTCCATATCTTTTGGAGACGATCCAACTTCAATAGTATACAGTCAGGATTTGATGAGAGATCATTTCCTTGCATGCGTGGATGAAAAGAAAATGACACCATTTCCACACACGATTAGTAGATGCAGAAAGAGGGTGAAGTTTACTAAAACAAACTAGGGAAACAATATGTTCAGTTCTAAAGACGAACTGTATTATTCACATTGACTAACGACATCGAAGAGCATGACCCGGCCACTTGTGTAGCTGTTGATTCTCGACTTTAAGCAAGCACACTCTAGTGTTTTGGTCAACAATATGTTATTGATTTTAACTATAATTATGCAGGATTAAAAATAAAATTATCTTATGTATTGGTTTCGCAAATCACTTTATTTCTAAAGAGGAACTGTATTGTCTTTCACATTACTTAATGAAGAAAACAACCCGGCAACTTGTGTATCCGTTGGTTTTCGAATTGTAAGTGTTTTGCCAAACACATTTAGCAAACTACACACCATTATGTTATTGACTTTAACTATACATATGCATGATGAAAAACACATTTATTTAATGCATTTGTTGTACATCACATCATTTCTTAAGACGAACTGTATTATTTTTCATAATAATGACAAACTAAATAGCAATAGGTTATTGATTCTAACTATAACACTATACATATGCATAATTAAAAATAAACTTTATCCGTGTCTTTGTTATCCCTTAATTACCTTTACCCTAATGACATATATTAAAGAGAGTGGATGCGATCTGGAAGCATTATGGGTGTCAGCCCAAATACAAATACAACCACAAACATGGGTTTCAGATTCATATTTATGCACTAAACTAGGAGTTATCCATAACGGCCGATTCAATCATTGTTAAACGGGTTGATGCGCTATTTTCAAACAAGGTTTATTTTAAAGGGCTCTTAAAAACTTTTAAAAGGCTGAAAGGAATATCAACATGCCATGAAAAACAAAGAAGATATGACCTATTGAAAATTTGTAAAGAAACATAAATGGAGACTGCTAACTTTGAACGATGACGTCATCGCGCCTTTTTACCATATATGGAATAGTGACAATATGTCTTTTAAAGCTAAGAAAACCACTGCAAATGAAAAATAAGCATACAATTTATACATTTTACATCTGTATATTTAGTTTTTTAATCAATTTGCAGTGATTTTTTTGTTTTAAAATGTGTTTTGTCTATATGTCATTTATAGTAAAAAGGTGCGATGATGACATCGTTCCAAGATACCAAGATGGCCTACTCCATTTATGTTTTTTGCAGATTTTCAATCAGTCATTTCTTCTTTATTTTTCATTGCATTTTGATATTTCTTTCATTTTTATTCGAGTTTTTCAGAGCCCTTTTAAATAAATCCTGTTTAAAAATAGTGCATCAACACAATAGTTGTAATCCATGCAAATCTTTAAGAATCTTATAAATTATTGTTTATAGAAGAAGATGAAGAAGATAAATGTTTATTAAAGTGTCACAAATCATCACATGGCAAACACAACGTTCAATACAACATATTAACTACTGAATACATTTAAAAATTATTTTTAATTATATTTAGTCCGCTGTTGTTGTTTTTCAAATCAAGGTTGTATTTTATGTTAGTACACAAGTCTCTTTGTCCCAAAGGTTAACATATGGTGATACACAGTTTCATAAGATCTGCTCTATTTTTGTCAGTTAAAACAAAAAAATACCAAGTTTTGCGTAATCAAATACAGACTAAACTCATGTAAACCTTTATAATGTGCTTCAATTTCATATACAATATGCATATGTATTGAATTAATTTTTCATTACGGTCAGTTATGGCTAATAAACATGTGCGGTCTGGAAAGCTCGACAACTCGGCTGCGTGTTGTTTCTAAATCATAAATGTTAATGTAAATCGGGTGTACTTCTATTACTATTGTGATATGTTTATCTGTCAAAATCATTCCGTCGTTTAACAGCTTTATGTCCTCTTTTGTATATGAAGATTATCGCCTTCTCAGTATGTTTGCAAATTCTAAGTTATTATATTTTAAACTATTTTTAAACTCCATAATGTTTGATTTTTCTTAAGAATGAGTGTTATCTAGATATTAAAGGAATCAAAATAACACATAATCGGCATGTTATTGATTTGTATAAATTAGTGACTCATAGGCCGATATCGGCCCAAAATCTCATAGATATGTTAATGTATACCCGCAAATATGTTGAAGAATCCAAATTCCTACTTCGCGTAAGGACGATAACGGAACTATTCCTACTTTGTCCCAATTCCTACTTTGCGCACGGACGATTCCGGAATTGAACCGCGCAAAGTAAGAATTCCGATAATGCCGCGCATTTTAAGAATTCTTACTTTGCGCAGGGCAATTCCGGAATTGTCCATATTCTCATTTTGCGCATAACATATATATATAAAAACACAAATAAATATGATTTCTAAAGAATTCAAATATAACCCGGATGCTCAGTATTCAAATACTTTCAGCAAGAAAGTGATAGATATAATAAATCAAAACATAGTTATTACATCCAACGGTAAAGGCTTTAAAGCATCATTTTCAAATGTCTTTGAAAAATACAAACTCCCATACGTCAAATCAGATGCTATAGTCCAACGCTGGGAAACAGATTGGATGTTATTTTGGCAGGATCAGTTAAACTTTGCTATTTGGTGTGCGACAACTGGATGTGGCATTGATTTCAACAATCATCTAAAAGCTGATACTTTGGTTGGTTCGTTATTTCGATTTCATGTCTACTACCAAGTCAGAAGAATATTATTTGAAATGAGTGTAGCAATGCCGCAAGACTCAAATTGGAATGCGTTTAATAACACATATAACCGAAACGCATACGAGAGAATATGCAAGGAGTTTAATGTTGACTTATATTCAGACTGGAGACAGAAACAAAGCTATAATAATGGTCTAGGAACAATTTATAATTACTGGACAAATATTGGTTATCATCCTTTGGTAAATACTGTATATGACAACAAAACGATGAGTTTTACAGTCTATGAGAGTGATAAAACATATCATATTGATTACATTGCACAAGGATTTGAGGCTGACAATAGTTGGTCTACTTCTATACTAGATTGTTCATCTGGATTTACAAGGGCAGGAGTAGAAAGAATCAATGACAGCATAAGAACATACTGCTGGGCAATTCTTGGTTCACAATCACAAACAAGAACTGATATACTTGGAACTGGAACGGCATTTGATGCACAGAAACAATTTTTAGCAAATGTAGAGGACGCAATAAATAGCCCCATCGACTTGCCCAGTCAAATTTCAAGATATGAAAACACCTTAAAATATGCAAGAAGTAAAGTTAATTTTGTCTATGGAAGTGGATTGTACATGTCTCCGAGTGACATGGAATTAAGAATCGGAATAATACAAGACTACAATAATGAAATTGTAATAGCAACCGATGCACAAGCATTAGGATTGAATAATGATGTAAATGTAAAACCAGTGCCACCAAAAAATATTCAACCTTTTCAAGGCACCACAACAAAGAAATTTTTCCCAGAACATTCTGATAAATCAATACCAGAAATACAAAAAATAGCAATTGAACATGAAGATAACAAAACAACCATAATTGTTGGTACCATAGTAATAGGTCTTGCTGCATTACTTATTTACGAGATTTACTAAACCACTCTTTGGCTGCCACATACAACAAACCGGAAACAAACACAAGCAAAGCCCATAGATTGTTACCAAGCCAATTAATAACATTACCTGTTGCAGATAAAAGCCATGATACTATTGCACCAATAACTCCTGGAAGTGCTGCAGCAGCTTTACCAGCTAGGTTGGCAAGAAGTTTACTAAGATTAAGTAGTTGTTTTTTTATCCAGTCTTTTACACTTGATGGATCAGGCTTTGGAGTTGGAGTTGACGCAGCACTTGATGTGGGAATAATAGAATTAATCATCACCCCAAGAATCATACCAAATGCAGTTAAAATACTAACAATAGTAATACCTTGCTCCCTAAACAAGGTTTTGATCCTCTCACCAAGAGTTGTATCCTCGTTTAACATTTTGTTTATTGTCTTTTTTATCCTGCTTACTTGGTTACGAAAAGCTTCTCTGTTTTCATTAATGACATCCATCCTTGCACCTCTCTCAGCTTTAAGGTCTTTGAGGAGATCGCTAAGTCTCTTTATCTGAAATTTATCATTATTAGCCTTAGCTTGTTCTAACTTTTGTTCATTTCTTGTTATGTCTTTATCAAGTTGTGTGAGTTTTGCCACGTTATTGGTGAGTTCTTCCTCGACAGTTGTCATCGCTTTTACTATTCCATCCATTTCACGCTTGTCTATATTTGTTTGTGTTTCAGCATCAGGACGCTCAATCACCTCCCAGTCACGGAGAGCACTTTCTATTGACTGTGCTGTGTCATTTGCAACACTTGATAAATCTTGTAATGGAATAACATCCACCTTTATTGGTAAATCGTTTATTGTGCTCTCCAATACTTGTCTAAATTTTTGTGATACTTTTGTTTTACTGTCATACTCCGGCAAATTCAAAAATTGTCTTATTGCCCTTGTTCCCCCCGAGCCAATAACCCTGTTATATTTATTTGCCAAAGAACCAAGAGCAAGAAATGTAAAAGAGCCTTGCCTGGCAGTTATTCTTATTCCTTTATCACCAACAATCCAGTATAATGTTTTACCATCATTTGATACTTTAAACTGGTCATAATCCATTTTATCCGGTGCCACCTTATATCGTTTTCCTATTTCATTATAAAAGGATTTTACAAGATTTTTTTTGTATGTTTCAAGTGTGATTTCTGACAGCTCTCCTCGAAGGTCAGCAAGATGGTCGCTTTGATTAAGAAGATTTCTTTGAATAGGTTCATCAGGCACCATTGGTATATCATCATCAAAGTATTCATCATAATCATCTCTATCGAACGCAGGATTGTCATATTCAAATCCTCCTTCAGCCATTGTTTATTTTATTTAATTTTAAAAAATATATTTAAAAAATAAAAACAATGTCAGCTTACGGAAACAAACTCAGCCCTCATAGAAAACTAAGAGAACCTCATGGTACTAAAGGCATCCGCACAAGTGTAGTAATAACTAATAATCCATCAACAATAGACCAAAACCAGCAACTGCTTGTAAGATTTCCCAATCTAAGTACTAATGATGTGATAGTTCCTCGTACTGCTCGTCTTGCCTTTGAAATAGAACTTAAAAGCAGAACAGACGCCAACGCTACTCTATTCCAGAATCTGGGTATAGCAATTGTGAAAAAAATGACAATAAGAATAAGTGGCAATGAAGTCATGTCAATAGATGACAGTGATATATATCATTGTTATGTAGATTTATGGAAAAGCCCTACCGAACGATTAAACACAGCTTACCACGGTATTGGAAAATCAAACATGCTAAAACATAGAGTTGATGCCGGAGATGCTTCCTCAGACACCGGAGATGAAGCCATAGCAGCAGCTTATGGAAATAGATTTTGTATTCCACTGGACTTTGAAATGTTAGAAAGTCATATGCCATTTTATCAAGCGGGGCTTGGTGATAGGTTAGAATATGAATTAACGTTTAACGATTATAACAAAGTTATCAAAAGCAGTGATGCTGATGCATCTTATGTAATAAAAAATATCTGCTTGGAATTTGATACGGTTAGTGATGTTGAATTAGCCAGACAAATAAGACAGCAAATCAATGGTAAGATGTAATTTATGTATGATCGTATCTTGCGACATAGAAAAATAATAGCAAACAAATCTGATACTCTTTGGAACATCAACATTAATGTACCAGCACGGAGCATGAAAGGTATTTTAATGCTGTTTGAAGACCCAGAAAGAACAAGCACAGAAACCTATTACAACCCAAAGATTGAAAAGGTTGAAATGACAATAGAGGGAGTACCAAATCAGTTGTATAGTCAGGGCATTAGGGCATATCAACATTGGGATGAAATCAACAAATATTTTGCATTGACATCAAAAAGAAACAAAGAGACAGAAATAGCAGCGAGGGACTTAAACTTTACCAGTGTTTCTCTTGAGACCTATCTGACAAAATCATATGCTTTGTGGCTTGACCTTGAACATGTGATGACAATTTATTACATGGCAGTGGAAGAAGAATAGAAAACGGCAGTGAAGGCATAACGATATTAATAAATAAAAAAGCAGATGCAGATAAAACTTTAAATATTTATATATATATATAATACAAGATGCGCAAATCAATTTCGAAGATGGAAGATTCAAAGAAGCAGGATACTAGTTTGCAACAAAAATATCCTAAATATCCACACAGTGCCATTATCTGCGGTCAGACAGGCTGTGGTAAAACAGAGTTTGTTCTTGACATACTTGAACAAGAGTATGTTGGAGTTTTTAAACATATAATTATATTGTGTCCAACCATAGAGTGTAACGAGGCTTATAAAAATAGATCCTGGATAGGTGATGTGAAAAACCCAAAAGATAAAAAAAAAAAAATTGTCAATCCCGTGAGCAACGGTAAAGAAATGTTACAAGAACTGTTGCGTTATTTTTCAAAAGATATGCTGGCCAGCCCACATTATACATTATTGACGATTGCTCAGCCACAAAAGAATTAACAAAGAAAAAAGATATGTTGTCAGAGTTGGCATTCTCTGGTCGTCACGCTAAAAAAGATTTGAGAGAGCAAGCAAAATGGTTGTGTATATTTTACACCAAGGACAGAGATAGTTATGAAAATTGTTTGAGAGAAAATGATGTTATTCCTACACTGGAAGAGAGAACCAGAATAAGAAAAGCTTTAGCTAAGACTAAATATTCCAAGTTGATATTGAGGACTGACCAACCAACTGGTTATTGGGTTGAATAATTTTTTTCAAAAATAAAAACTAGAGTGCCCATATAATCAATATACTCAACGCACCAACCAATATCGGTGCAACAACACTACTCATGTTTTTCGGGGCTTGTAAAACATACCCTCTCGGATCACATATAAAATATTCTACGCCGTCCTTTGTCACAGAAATTACAGGCGTTTCCTGTGCACCTTTTGCATACGTTTGTAAAAACTTACTTTCTGAAACACATATACAACATTTTACGTCATCGTCATCTCTTGTCATAATTTCCAGTGCTGTTTTATTTTTGCTATAATCACTATTCTCACCGTCTGTTATTTTCAAATCCATTTTTTCTTATATAATATTTTTTTATTATTACAAAATATATTTATTTCATAATATCCGCAGGTATAATACCTTTTTTTACAACTGTTGCTAATAGTAATACTAACAGCAAAGTAGCAATGTTAATAGCAATACTGACCATGAATATAGTATTGCTAATAGCATTGCTCATAGCAAAGTAGCAATGTTAATAGCAATGCTTGCAGCAAATTAATAATGTTAATAGAAAAAATAGCAATGTTAATAACAATGCCATTAACAATACTAACAATTACTAGTTGCATGAATATCGCAGCTAGTTGTTTTGTATTTTATATTTATTTCAAGATAAAAAAAAAGATTAATAATATAAAAATGAATGCGGAAGAACTATTACAAAATATATCGGAACAGACAGAACCATATGAATCAAAGCAACAAGAAACAAAAAAAGAAAGATTATCAGCCATAGTGGCTGGCGGCGGTAGTCGTCAATATTTGGGTAAAGACATACAACTCACAAATATAGATGGCATGCCACCGGATGAAATTAACAAACTTTACTGCAGATATGAAGCAAGTCTTGGGGCAAGCATGACTAAAACTTTAGGCAATTCTTTTATTAACTTGTATGTGATGGGAGTATCAAAATATTTTAATGTAACCAATCCACCAAAGCTGATAGAAGATTTGGAGGAAGACCCATTTATTAATCATGCTTTGACAAGTGCTTGTTGTGAGTTGTATTACAGGTATGGAATGTGTTTAGCACCATTTACAGCAATACTGACAACTGTCAGACATATTGATTTTAATAAAAATAAAAATATAGATAATATAAATGGAGAACCAAGAGAGTGAAGTTATACCTGTTGTTACACAACCTGTTGAACAACAAAAAGTAAAGATCCAAAACGAGTAGAAGCTGGAAAAAAAGGAGCAGCGGCAAAAAAGGCAAAGCGTTTGCTTCAAGATGTTACAAATCAAAATGCTGCAAATCAAATAACAAAAATAACAATAGGTGAAGAAGAACCAGAAAATATCAAAATAAACGTATACAAAAATTATATTCCACCGTGTGTGGTTTATTAGGCATTGCTGGGTTGGGTTTGTATATTTATAACAAAAAATCTGCTACGCAACCTGTAGCTGTGCAACCTGTTCATGTTGCACCAAAAGACCCGTTTGATTTTTAATAATTTATTTTAAAAAAATAATCATATAAAAAAAATGGCAGCAAGTATTGACGGAAAACAAATTGTAAATATGATGTATCATGCTGGAGTGGAAACACTTTTAACTATTGGATATTCTGAGATTGGCAGAAAACTAATAAAAAGACCAGCACCTAAAGTGGATTTTAATATGGTAGATTTTGGGATGCTGTCTGTGGATATAATGTTAGCAATGGCTACAAAGGATATGCTGATTAAGCAAGGTATTATTCCTGCGGATATTATGAAATAATTTTAAAAATATATATATAAAAAAAATGGCAAGTGCAGTAGCAATGATGATAGGTGGCGCATTAACAAATGCATTAGCGTTTAGTGGTTCAAATTATTTCTTTTCAAAAATGGGAAGTCATTCAGATGAGGAAAGACAAAGGCATGACAAAGCAGTGGAACAATTAAACGCAGCACAAGCGGAGTGGAATAAAAAAAGAACAGAGAGATTAGATTTTATTAATAAGCAACTGCAAAAAGAGCATCATGCAGAGCAGACTTTTGATGATGTAGACCAAGCTATGAAACAGTATTATTACATAACTGGCAAACATTTACTTTTGGAACCGGAGCCCAAGTTGAGTAATTTTTATACACCATCTCCGGATCAACAGAATAGAGAAATTACGTTTATTGTGGTGGGCATGGCTGCAACTGGATTTGTGGCGTATAGATTGATTTCATAAAAAAAAAAAAAGTTTAAAACTATAATTACTTTGGACTTTTTTGGATTTGAAATGACTAAATATGTTTACTTTGAAAAGACTAAGTCATATGCATGATACTTATTTTTTTGTTGTTCTTACATGGTTTCAATCCAAGTGGTCGCATATAATATGGTGGTTTAGCACTCTTCTCTAATTTATCTTTGAGATGACCAGGCGCCCATACTTCACCGTTGTCTAATAATGTCAATACCATGGATGGACCATATTCAGTTTCTACTATTTTCGTATCTGTAATAGTGTATATTTTATTTAGTTCCAAGTCTGTCCATTTCTTTGTGCTATTTTGATTTTGCTCTTCGAGCAGTTCATCAAAGTGTGCAGTTGTGATATCCATTTTTTCTTTATAGTTATATAAAGTTTAATCTTTAGTAGAAAAAAATGGAAAAGATTTATTACAGCCCAAAAGGATTTTGGAGAGGTTACACAGCAGTTAAAAAATTAGCAAAAGAGGCTGGTGTCAGTGAAAAAAAGGCATTAGAATTTTTAAAGAAACAAGCTGTGTGGCAGATTTATTTACCTGCGCCAAAGAAAATAGTTAGACCCAGGTTTGATGTTTCTACTACGAATGGAGTGCATCAAGCTGATTTGTTATTTCTGCCGCATGATACTTTTGGCTTTGGTCGTGGACGCAAAACATATAAATATGCATTGACTGTGGTTGATATTGCGAGTAGATATAAAGAAGCAGAGCCACTGACTTCCAAGGATAGTAAAGAAGTTGCTAAAGCATTTGAGAAAATATACAGTCGACATTTGAAATATCCAAAGTTATTACAAGTGGATCCAGGCAGAGAATTTATGGGTGCAGTATCGCAGTTGATGGCAAAACATAATGTAAATATCAGACGAGGCAGAACAGAAATACACAGAGACCAAGCTTTAGTGGAAAGATTTAACAGAACATTAGCTGAGAGATTGTTTGGTTATCAGTATGCTAAGGAAATAGATTCACAAAAACGTAACAGAGAGTGGGTAAAAAGATTACCAGAAGTTGTTAAAGCCATAAATGCGGAGACAAAAAAGCCTCCTCCTGTTGAAACAAAAATATTAAAAGATGATCCTATCTGTATGAATGCAAGTGTAAGATATTTATATCAACCCGGGGAACAAGAAGGTGGAAGACGCAGAGCAACTGATCCAATGTGGAGTGTAGATATTCACAAGATTAAAAGTTATATGGTGACGCAAGGTATAAGAGTTTATTATTTGAAAGCACTAGCGCCGCAGAGAGGATTTGTCAAAGAAGAATTACTTATTGTTCCTGCTGATACCCAAATTCATAAGTTTTTATAGAAACCATGAACATCAGTTGTAATTCCATCTTCTCGGATGTATCTTTTTGAGTAAAATGGTGATAATGTAACTTTGTTTACTGTTATGCCATATATTTGATGTTTTATTGATCGCATCATATTCATTTCATGGTTATATTTTTTCTTGTTAAATAGTGCATCCTTGTAGTTTTCAAAATTTATTTGTTTTTTTGACTACATAAGTTTTTACACCCTTTGCTTTTTTAATAAGTTGTTCATCCGCTCTCAAAATAGAATATAGCTTGGGTCTTAATCCAACATACTCAGCTATAGCAACACCAGCACATTCGTCTTTCATCTTACCCAATACTTTTTTGTTTGTATCATCATGCATTGGGTGATCTTGAGGATAATCACTCAAGTCATACTCATCTTTCATTTCAGCCATGTCTTTGTATGCATCATCTGTTCTGATGTCTACAAGCAAGCTGTCAGTATCTGTGTATAATAAAGTACAGTTATCTCCATACCTTTTTTTCAAAGTATTATAATACCAATCATACATCATATACTTTGATAAATCCAATACTGACATCCCAACATAGATTGGTTTGTTTAATGTTAATTTTGTTTTGTTCACATGTATTGCTGACAATTCATCTGAAAATTTTATACGCCTGTTAAAGTTGGGTTTGGCTATTATTTTTCTTATCTTTTCATTTTCAGAGCCGTCAGTTCTGACTAGTTTTATATCAGTCCGCTTGCGTAGATTTTCCATTGTTTTGCCAAACACAGAGTTGTTCATAAGCTTGTAAAAATCATTTTCAAATTGTGATTTAGCTTTTTTCCTAAGTTTTGTGTTTAAATTTATGTATGATTTCATCCATGGTTTTTCATTAAATTCTAATACTCTGTGTATTTTCTTTAGTTTCATGCCTAAAGATAAATACAGTTCCAGGTTTTTGTAATGTATCACATATTTTTCTTTGTCCCTACGATTGGGAACTAGTTGTTCTGTATTTATCATGCTATTATTTGCTAACAGATCTGTTTGGTATTCAGACAACCATTCTTTTTTCACTGCTAATCTTTCCGGTGCAAGCGGATAGTCATTATGAGATTCATGAAGTTCTTTAGGATATTCCAAATCAACTTCAAGCATTTGTCCTTTGCCAGGTTTTGGTTTAGAAAATGTTCCACTCTTGTTTTTGGTTTTCCAAACAAAGCCAGAATATGGAAGTGGCTGACTCATTGCCCACCCATTAAGATTATTTGCATCATAATACATTAAAAAGTTGTTTTCCTCGTTAGGGTCATGATCAGCTACATGTGAATTGTTTGCTTTGGCATATCGTTTTGATACCATACTAATTCCATCACGCATTCCTTTTTCTATAAATAAGTGCTTGTCAATGTCTGTCAAAAGTTCTAATTCTATTTTTGAATGTTTGAGTAAAGCATCCCAAGATAATCCAGGTGCTGTGTAGTAATGTAAAGCATCAAGTTTGTATGCATTCATACATGTTTTTCTAAAAGTTTGAAACACATCTGCTAACAAAGTTACATCAGTTTTTAGATATAAATCATGATAGTCTCCAAGAGTTTTACAGTTAAACTCTTTCCATATTTTTTGAGCGTATTCGTAATCTTTGGAACTTATACTTTCATCTAAAAGACTACTGTAAAACTTTTCTATAGGCGGTAATTGCGTTTCCTTAAATCGTTCCATACTGTCCATATATTCGTATGGATAAACACCTTTTCGTAAAAGTAAATCTGTTTGTTCCCCAAACTGATTTTTGGTAGTTTTGAAATCAGATTTGTCTGTTGCTTTAACCAATTTTTCCAAAGACGAAGCCATAAATTGAAAGCTATCCAAAAATCAAAGTTGTCCGGCACTAAATGAAATATACTTTTCAGCGTTGTTTGGAATGCATGTAATATTACCTGTCATTTTATATATTTTTTGCATTATAAGATGACTATCATATCCTTTGAGGTTGTGAAATATAACAGGTATAGGTGTTTTGTTTGGTTTTATTTTCAGCTTTAGGTTGCAGTTTCTATGTGCTGCACCTCTATATTCACCTGTAAAATGACAGTGGTCTCTTACTTTACAGTTTTTACCACATTTCCTACCTATTTCATCCTCGCATATCCAGCAGTGTGTTGCTTTTTCATAATCTTCCTCATTTTGCTGCGTCATGATTAATGGTTTTGGGTTAGCAAATATTTTATTAATGTTGCTCTTTTCACATTCTATGCGATTTAAAAACTTTTCAACAGTATCTTCACCTCTGTAAATAACAGGTTCTTCAGCTTTGCCATCATATCTGACAACCTGGTATCCAAAACCACAAGCTTCGTGTACATTTGTGATTTCAGATTTTTTTCCAAATTCGATTGATTGCGGTTTGATTATACTTTCAAAATCAGCATATATTGCATAAGGCACAGACATCTGATTTTGATGATTTTTAAATGTTACAGTATTTTTACCTTCTTTTGGCATTTCTATTCTGCAAGCATTTTTGTTAATACCATCACAGTCTTCTTTGTGTGTGGTAAGTAGTACTTTTCCAGAATAGCCGTGAAGGCAACGATCGCAGAAGTAAGTTTTACCATGATGTTTGTTTTGATCGTAAAGTAATCTATTTAAATTTTTAATCCAGCAATAGTGATATTTTGTTGTTATTGTTTTTGGTTCGTTGCGGGTAATCATCAGGGTTATAGTTGTCATCTATAATTCCTTCT
>JAWPHD010023249.1:0-22622 GCA_037043455.1 Cyrtodaria siliqua | reverse complement strand
ATACTCTTTATTCTTCTTCAAAGCCCTAGCTTCGCATATGTTCAGGGAAATAGTCTTGAAATGAGTTGTTAATGAATTCGATATTTCCTCATTTTCAGCTTCAGTTAATTCTTCGCATATGTCACTAGTGTCTGTCATTTCAGAACATTGACGTAACAAATAAGTCACAGGCTTTAACTTTTCTTCCAACTGACACTTCCTATCACGTAGCGAAAGGCCTTCCTCAAAGCCAAGTAAATCTACATCACCCGATGACTTGTTTAAACCGCGTTTAAGTTTTTTACCATCGAATGTCAAACAGTATGAAGCATCCGAATTCGAGGCGGCAAGTGTTTCCAACATATCTTTAAATATTCCAGGTTTTCTGCCCTGACTATCTGTTTTTATCTCATACGGAGAGTAGGACGTTAGAATGTCTTTCCCTGGCACGGCAAAGTTGATCTCTGAATTAGCAGGACGATATATGCCTCTCTCAGCTTCGTCCGTCACCACCGCATTTCTGTTTTTTGATCCAGACATGAAATACAGAAATTGACCTCCAAACAAACGATATCCAAGTTTCCAAAACTTTTTGGTATTTTCAGAATATCTCATTTCAGTCGTACTCTCGATACTAAACCACTTCACTACTTCCATCCATAATTGTAAGGCAATGTTTTTCATAGGAAACTTGCTCTCACTGACTAGTTTAAAGAACTGCAATAATTCATTAGCATATCCTTCTGCGCTCATCGATTCCATAACAGACGGTACCAATTTTATCATTTCACCTATAAGAGGATTGTCTATGTTGTCTGTGTTTTCATCAAGAAGTTCCGTCTCTAATAGCTCAAGTGCTATGTCAGTGTCATCAGTGTCCTTATACAGAGTCCTTCTCGTTTTTTTCGGAAATGGTGATTTAGATGGTGTTCTCTCTGTGTTGGAACATGTACGCGATGTTGAAGATATTCTCTTCACACCCTTTACAGACCTTTTTTGTGGTGTAAACTTGGCTTTCAGTGGTGAAAACGTTTTTAATCCAGTTCCTGGTGCCTTTGCAGTATAAGGTCTCGAGGCACTAGCTGAAAATTCGATTCTGTTGAATACTTCGTCGTCGGTGCGAATCCATGCCCGCTGAAGTTGGATCGTCTTTTGACGATATTTACCAATGCTTTTTTTGGATCGCCTACCAAGCGCGAGTCTTGATTTAGGTCTCGTCATGATTCTGTCAAAATATAAATGAAATTATGACATAACATGGAATATTTACAAATAAATACAGATTAAGCTGATGTAGTAAAAACAATTACGATAGCTAGGTTGACTCAGTAAATTCCATTTCAAAACACTGAATACTGTTAAACATGCATACTTCAAAAAGGCCAGCGTAAATATAGGTTAAATATTCGACAGAAATAGTTTATTTCCATTAAAAACAGAAGACATGAATTTGCATTGTAGTCTATCTACAAATCAACTTGGACTAGTAGCCGATATATTTTTGCTTGTAACTGGTGCCATTTTTTTGCAAACTTGAATAAACTTGAATAAAAGGTAAATTCTGCATTAAAATTTGACGTTTTCTCTCTAATATGGTTCGATGTGGTCTCCGGTGTTCCCGGTTGTAGTTGAGCTGGCTTTAAAATCATGCAAAAGCAAAAAATGGAGGAAACACAGAACGGCTTGGAACAGAAGTCCGCTGTAATGCCAACTAACTTCAAGGTTTTCTTGAGTGTTGGAAAAAACTTCCCAACTGGCGATGGGGAACATGTACTTCGTGGAAAGCTTATATTTTTCCGCTTAGCATGGCCTATATGCCATAAAAATCGGAGAAGAAATAAAATACTTACAGCTATTTTGCGACCTGAAGCGAGCTCAATATTGACATTTTTTGTCTTGGTTTTGTAGGCTGTATGACATCATAGGTCACGTGGTATTGCCACACTGTTATCTAAACGCTTTACCGCTAGTATATTCTACTATGTAACAAGCGCCTCAGTGAGCGATGGGTTAATACTAAATAAAGGACGAATAACAGAAATCGTCTGGGCCAGGAATCATGAGAATATGCGGAGAATCTGATGCAACCCTAAATGACAATAAACTTAACAGCATTGTTAACATTTTCAGGGACAACAAAAACAGAGAAATTATTCTGTGAAAACACAGTGAAGTACACTAAAAACTTTAAACATTACAATTGTGAAAATATTTTTATTATGCAAATCATCAATAAATATGTAATATTTCACAAAATACAAAAAAACAACATTTTTCCCAATTCTGAGAAAAAACGCGCGTTTTTTCCCAATTTTGAGAAAAATCGCGTGTTTTTTCCCAATTTGACCGGCCACGGTCCCATTCCCAAAATGGTGAAAAAAAACGCTGTATCTATAGAGTTTAGATTCTCAAAGCATGTAAGTGATATTATATATATATATAATATATACTCGGTAAAACAAGTTTTGGACCAGGGTATATAAAGTCATATAAAAATAAACGTAGTGGACAGAATTTAAGTATCTTTTTTAGTAACCAAGGTCTACTCTACCCGGTTAATTTGGTATCAGAAACATTAAATTCCAAACAAGATTTGATTTTAAAAAAATATCGCGAACACACAAAGGGTCTGTAAAAAATGTTGCAAAGTCCATAAAAAGTAAAGGTTACGGACACATTCGAGTAACCCATAAAAAGATTATTATTTTTTCGCAAACTTTCATTGTAAACGATAATTATTGTTGATTGTTGATCTATTGTGAATTATCAATTGAGATAATAAGGGTTATGGTCGAATGTCATGGTTCAGCGATCATTGTACACTATCGAACACTGCCATGGTCCAAAACTTTTTTTACAGAGTATATATATATACCGTATTTCCTCTATTAGTAGCGCCTTCCCTAATAGAAGTGCCCCCACCTGTTTTAAGAAACCTTACCTTCTTCAAAAATCCAAAAGTTCCTAAAAAAAAACACACACATTTTTCGTCTTTACCGCTAATGAATTTGATTACGGGAGTTTTTTTACCTCGACACAGGTATGGTCAATCACATTACGCTATCATCATCAATACAAATTACCGCTTTTATTTATCTCCTTTCTTTCAATTTACTATTTAGTTCTTCTTTCATTATTATTTAATTCATACGCAACCAACCCGTGTTGTAATCGTCAAGTTCGACGGAAATGTATATCATACAGATGCAAAGTGATGACAGTAATATACTCAGTATATTGTCCGGTTTAGGTTTAGTCAATACCGGTGTCACAGTAAAAAATCGCCGTACAGTCATTTTTATAAGGAAACTGTCGGTAAAGCAGGTGAAATACATGTATATTGAAAATTTTAACCATAATAGTAGGCTAGCGCCCCCTTCGCACTTTGCAATAGCGTCCGGGCGCTACTATTAGAGGAAATACGGTACTCATGGCCGTATCCAAGAAGTATTGAGGTGGTGGTGCCCAACAGGGGATTTTGAAAAAGTGTGCATTTTAAATTTTTTATTTCTATGTGGACTGCGGGGTGGGGAGCACGGGCATGAGTGCCCCCTTCTGGACCCGGCCCTGCACCTCCTCATCAGAAGGTTTAGAAACATGGTAATGCTGTTGTACAATGTGCCTGTTGATGACAGGATAGCTGCTTAAACTTTGCATGTATATCATCGGTTTTAAAATTTAATTTTGAAGGAAAAATTGGGGTTTTTTAACCAGAGGAATGTTTGACAGCGACTTACAGCGGTGGGTTAATGCGCCATTGCTACAACTCTGTATATTATAGTTGCACTGTCAAAACCTCAACAGATATTGTTACCATTGTATATATTTCTGTATATATAAATACATTTTTAACAGTCTATTAAATCATTTTAGAATTATTTATTTTAGAATTTTGTGATTCTTGGTTTCAAGAAACTCATTACTAAATGAGTGATACAAACAGTGTTTCTCACAGCAATTAAAAGGCTCATTCTCTTCTGAGAACACACTGAGTTCATCAGAATAGCATGACTTGATGTCATAATAGCATGACGTGATGTCATAATACCATGGTGACGTGACGTCATAATACCAGGGTGTGATGTCATAATACCAGAAAGTGGTGTCATGATAGAAGCAACCAAATGAAAATAAAAATGAAGCATTCTGATTGGTTCAGTGATAAAAATTGGACCAATGAAACCAGTTAATTTAAAGCTCATTACATTCTAAGAACACGCTGAGGTTTTACTGGACATTGAGTAATGAGGTTCTTGAAACCCAGAAACACAAAATTCTAATAATAAAATAATTCTAAAATTATTTAATAGACTGTTTTGTTCGTGTTGGCTATTTCTGCAAATGAAAAGTAGTTATGTTATTCAAAGGCCTTAATCTAATTCTACGACTTTATGACACTTTGTTCCAATCGGTCATTTGGTATTAATAAAGAATTCAATAATAGTTAACCTCAATAGTTGTTGCAGCTGTAAATATGTATGTGTTATCATTGTTATCAAGCTGGCATTTTATGGAATGTTGAGCATGTAATAGTATACAAATAAATCTAATTTTGTTGATTGTTTAGGATTATGTACTGTTATACTGTCACATTTTATGTCATATTTATAACTCATTTTGTACAAATTTCAAAACGGTGATATTCGATGCTATAAATTACGCCATCCGTAAAATATTGTTGGTTTGCTGTGCTCGCCCAACTCACTAAAAAGACCCCTACCAAAACCTTTTTATTGCAATTCTTTTAACTTTTTTAACTGTCTTTGGAAAAACAAGTTATTCACCTAACTACCACCTAAAACATGTTGGGTCAGAGCACAGCAAACCCAAAAAGAATTAAGGATGGCCTTAATGGCTTATGTGATATATTTAATCTTTTTTAAACCTTTGAAATTATATACAACGCATATATGATCCAAGGAAATCAATAATACTAGTCTTTATTTATATGGTGTTTTCATTCTTAGTTAATAACTTTGTCTATGTGATGTTCATGTTACATCCATGTATTCATTTGTATCCTTGTTTTAAAATAAATACATGTAAATACATAATTATGCATTTTCATTGCTTGTTTGAATATGTATTACTTTGATTGACATTAATTGCTAGATTATTATATAAATCACAGGTAAAGCCTACACTCTGTGTAGAAATATAAAGGATGAAGTGGGAGGGATGTCAGCGTCTGTGTCAAAGTGATGACAATGATATTGGGGAAATACTTTAGCCTCAACCATATGTACAGTAGAGTTCCTTCCCTTGAAAAAAGCCACTTAGGTTTGTCTCCACGTACGGGCCCAACGGGAACACTGTTTGTCTCCTCGTCCGACAGCCTATTCCGGCAGCAAAACACGGAGAGGTCTCCCTGTACAGGCCCGGACGAGGACACTTCCCATATTTTTTTGCTCTCGTCATTTTTGCCAAATGCTAAAAGCTTAGAGCCATTTTGATAATTTCTTCATATAACAAAAGGATGTGTATTATTGAAATTGAAAGGTCTCGATCTTGTTTCATTTTTGGTGTTTGGTGACTTAATTTTTTTAAATATATATATGTATATATTGTTTTGCTCTGGTCATTTTCGCCATATACTAAAAGTTAGAGCCATTTTGATCATTTCTTCTTATTTGGCTCCACTGATTGGCGATGCCCAGAGGGAACCCTGAATATGCAAAAACAATTTTGCCATATAATACTCTGGTAAGTAATATTAATGACTAAACAAATGCTAGTTATGTGAAAAACCACAGACCTATTAATATGTCATTGGAAAAACTAACCGAACCCCGCAAGTTTTTAAAAGCTTAAGATTGCCCTGCGTCCCTATAACAGTGATTTATTTTGTATGTTTTGGGGTAAGTCACATGTAGTTTTATTACAAGAAATTCTTTCAAAATCCTGGTGTTTTTTTTATTACTGTCATTGTGCTTTATTTTCCAAATGTCAAGAGGGCTAGGAACAAAATTATATTTCAAAAATTAAACACAAACTTTTTTTTCGGTGAACTGTACATGTACAATACCTAATAAATTGGCTCCTATGCAGTTTTTTTTATTATTCTGACTTTCTATGTTGATTCTCGCCAATACTAAAAATTTGAAAAGTATTTTAACACACTACAATTCCCCATACTCAGACAGCGAGGAACTGGTCACTTTTAATTTTTGCCTTCTATTATTATAATGTACACAATTATAATAATAGAAGGCAAAAATTAAAAGTGACCAGTTTACAAAAGCTCTGAGTACACACTCGGAGATAAGATACTGCACAAATATATATACTCAGTTGGAATTTTAAAATTTTACTTTACATCCCATCCTCTTTATCAAGCGACCGTCCCTTTAATAATGATTAGACCTATTGAAAAACAAATGACAACATGATATTGGCAATGGGATGATAAAAAACTTTGGTACCAAACACGGTATATTCATTTTGAAATTTGTCAAATTAATTTTAATTCTAAAAAAAACTTTATACAATTAAATCTAAACAAAACTCAGTGTCCACTTTCTTTTTCAACTGAGTGTATTTTACGCAACTACTGAAACCTGAAACGAGTCTCAATTGCACACAGAAGCAACCCAATCTAAATTGCCAATTGCGAGGGCACCCGCTTAAATTATCGGGCTGACCCATAAGCTACCGGATTGATACAAATTTACTACACACGTTCTGTAACAGTCACCGAGTTGTTTATAACTGGAGAACTGTGGCATGTGGTATACTTTTTTCACTGAAGCATTTAAATGAAGCCGTGGCAAGATATAATTATATAAATGGTGAACGTTCCTACTTTATTCTGGTGTTTTCTTGACACATCAAATTAACCGGACACATTTTCCAGGCGTCTCAGCTATGCAAATTGTGCATGGTGCAAGCATCTTTTCAATTAGTGTTACTAAATATAAACCCAAAAACATCGTAGCCTACCTTTGAATCTGAGCACTTCATCCCCCTCGGAAAGAATCATATTCGAATAAAATAACAGAAATAATCCTACACAAAAGAATAGAGGTTGTAACTCCATTGCTCCGAATTTTAAAACACATTTAAACACAACTTTAGAAACACTCTCAGCCCTACATCATTCGTTTACAAAAGTTAGACTGATCGCGGCTCTGCACACATGGCAAACTGCGACGGCCAATCAGATTTCATGATCTCAAATACACACGGTATGTAGTTTGTTTACTACGTCAAGGACACGACCGTTATGGTCCGTTTCACGGTAATTTGAGTCATGAATGAAGGTTCAGCGAAGATTTGTAACGAGGCCATGCGGCGCAAACTGGTAGCATAAAACAAAAAGAACAGTCAAGCAGGCTAATTCAGCAAAACCCATGCGAAACGTGGGATAATTGTAGACTCAAGCAGAGATTTATTCCAATAAGATATCATCACGGGGTAGACAAATACAAATACGATGTAATTCTACCAGTAATATACTGAAGTGAAAAAGAAACGCAACTCGGGAATTTCCGCTTTAATAATTATCAGCCCAGATATACTGTACAAAGAAATCTCAAGATGTTTTGTAAAAAAAAGTTATGGGGGAGAAAAGGACACACAACTGTCATGGTTAGGCGTTTTAATCACAGTACACTTTGTGTGTAACAAGAAATTCATAAATGTTTAAGTTCCTCTTTGAAAAATTGAGTCATTTAACGCAAAGAGTTTGCAAAATGTTGCATCCTAAGTTTGCTCACATGTATGCTTGAGCCAAACGCGCACTCTGTCAATAATGAAACTTTGAACGAATACTATTTGATGTGTTATGTGTTGTTTAAACTTTTTATCCGAAAGGAAAGGTCTTACGAAGCCATGTACCATTCGATTAACAGCAGCATATTCATTTTTATTGTACATACAATATATAGCAAACATTCCTGAGTTGCGTTTCTTTTTCGCTTCAGTATAGTAGGAGTAGCACTTAGTTTCAGACAGTAGTTATTTTTGTTTTTGTTTTCTAAATAGTAGTAGTTCACGTGAGTAGTATTTTCACGACTAGTGTCAGCATTTTCTTTAGCAAAGCTCTACAGATAAGCGCGCAGTGCCAAATATGCAACAAGGTCTTGACGAGTTATTTCATTTTGTATGGGATAACAAATCAGCGTTTTTCAAAACTGTTCGGTGTATGTCAAATGTTAGTCAATTTCGGGGGGAATTAAAATTTCGCGTCCATAGTTCCATTGGTAGTGATTAAACGCAATGAAAAAATTGAAAAAACATATTAAAACTTTTAGTATTGTGTTGTTTTAGGGCAAATTAATGATTTTTAAAAATCTCGGACTCTTTTTAACTAACAGAACAATGTATATGAAATTTGTTCTCATCTAAGGCAAAACACCTGACAATGTCCAGTTTAATGCAACATTGCTTACACATTCTGTGTAACAGTTTGAAAATGGCGTGTAGTCAATTTCACTGGTGAAGCATATGGAAAATATTCTTGCGGTCCTTAAAGGGGTTGATGCACTATTTTCAAACACAGTTTATCTTAAAGGGCTCTAAGCTGAAAGAATTATCATAATGCCATGAAAAATAAAGGAGATATGACCTATTGAAAATTTGGAAAGAACATAAATGGAGGCGGCCATCTTTGAACGATGACGTCATCGCGCCGTTTTACCATATATGGCATATTGATAAAATGTATTTTAAAGCAAAGAAAATCACTGCAAATGAAAAATAATACTAAAATGTATACATTTTACATCCTTATATTTATTTTTAATCAATTTGCAGTGATTTTCTTTGCTTTAAAATACATTTTGTCAATATGCCAAATATGGTAAAACGGCGCGATGACGTCACCGTTCAAAGATGGCCGCCTCCATTTATGTTCTTTGCAAATTTTCAATAGGTCATATCTCCTTTATTTTTAATGGCATTTTTGTAATTCTTTCAGCTTTTTCAAGTTTTTCAGAGCCCTTTAAAATAAGCTGTGTTTGGAAATAGTGCATCAACCCCTTTAACTTATTTTGAGGAGTATATTTGCTGAATTTTACTTTCTATACTGAACCAAACTTTAATATCTAAATAATAACAATCAATAAATCAAAACAAATTTCATTCTGAGCGAGACAAATATCTTGTCAATAACGACTGTAAATTAAACAAAAATCATTCAAATCACCGGTACTAGTCGGCATATACTAATTTCATACATAAAAGGTATTGTCTACTGATGCGTTAGCTGTTTGATTCAGTATGGTATGTTAGCCACGGGAACAAAACACTTGTTAAAATAAACTTTGATATCAAAGAATCAATCATACCAAGTTAAATAGTGATTGCCTCTCGATGGGACAGAAAAAGAAATAGATGATAGCAACACAACACATCTGTCACATGCAGTGTGGGTGTTTATAATGCCTACTGAACACAGTAACGTCAATTGTTATCAGTAACTGGGTTAATACATCTAAAGTTTACATATATTACATCTTGATTAAACTGAATTCATAGACGTGCTAAAATAGTGTTCCAACGTCTTGATTAAACTGAATTCATACACGTGCTAAAATAAGGGTTTTAACTTTATACAAGTGCTAAATGTATAAAACAGACATAGTGAATGACATTAGTTTGGTGACGTAATAAACCTTGATTAAACTGAATGCATACAGGTGCTAAAATACGATTCTAAGTTTATGCACGTGCTACGTGTATAAAACAGACACAGTGAATACTGACAAAATCACAGTTTACCCGAGATTGCGCCGGGATTAGAGCAGTTTCGTCGACGTGTCAATTTCGCACCGTAACAGTGGTTTCCTTCATCTAAAAATAAAATACTCGTTTTATTGCGCACCTGTATTGTAATTAGTAAAATTAAAATTATCGCCTCTTTCAACTTAGATTTCCATCTGTCGAGTTTAGTAAATGATACTCAACACTGTAAAGTAACCTCGTGATATAGGAGGTGGTGAACATTAAAGAGACACACGGCAAGTCTTGAAGTGCTGTTGTTGTTCAGAACAATTCTGGATCTAATTATACATTTTTTATATATATTTTTACAAAAGCATATGCGTGTATAGTTTGCTAATTTCTCTGGAAGTGGAATTTATTGTTAGAGATTTCCTTTTGATGGGATGTACTTTTATTACCACTGTCTTGTCAATTTGGGCACTGAAGACAGGATAATAGCGAAGTAGCGTCACATAAAATCGATTTAAGTTAAACCCCCAGCGTTCGTTATAATCCGGCAGTAGACGACAAAATCCAAACTTATCGTCCACACAATGTTTCTTGATCGTTTGATATATTTAAGGATATATTTAAGGTATGCTGATTCTGAATCTGAATGATGCCACATTGGCATCCAAAAGGAAATTGAAATATCCAAGATGGCCACCAAGATTGCTGCCGTGACATTACAATGACAATATATTGGCTTTTGAATTAGGTAGGACAGTCATATGGTGTCTATGACTAGGTTTTTTTGGGACAAGAAATCCATTTCTGACTTCACCGTACTTTTAAATACAAATATCCAAGATGGCTACCGTGACAATAAAATGACAATATATTGAATTCTGCATCAGCTTGGACGATGATTTTGGTGTCTATGACTAGGTTTTGGGGATCATCTTGGTGGCTCCACAGTTTTAGTTATCTGGATGTCTGCTTTAAATACAGACCTGCAACCAAATGCATGTATACGCCATTTATAGATATGGTGCTATCTGATCCAGACACAGACTGCTCAAACTAACACTACAATACTGGACACGCTTTTACAGTATGTATAGCTAGCTGATCAACAGGTGTATCGTGTGGTTATTATTAATATTATGCGTGAAAATCCTACATGTAAATTGTTCAACAATCTCATTCCAAGACTTGGTGGTATGCATATGCTTACGAACTTTGTTGGTGTCATACTGGCTGACAGTGGATTAGCATGGTTGTGAAGGTGTCATACTGGCTAACAGTGGATTAGCACAGGTTCTGAATGCTGCTTCTGGTGGCGTAGAACGTATCAGACAGAACTATGCACAGAATAACAGGGCTCTGAGGATAGTCACTGAAGAAGTATTGAACTGCGACTTAAAATATGTCGATAGTCATGAGCATGTAATGGTATTTTTAGAGACTAGAGCTGATCAGAGCTGCAGTACATAATCTAAACCTTGATAACACATATTAAGCCAGTGCTCATTAGTATGCTACTTGTCAAAGCTGAAAGGCAGGCAGACTGGCCTCTACAGCTACTGGCTGTCAATGAAAGGCAGGCAGACTGGCCTCTACAGCTACTGGCTGTCAATGAAAGGCAGGCAGACTGGCCTCTACAGCTACTGGCTGTCAATGAAAGGCAGGCAGACTGGCCTCTACAGCTACTGGCTGTCAATGAAAGACAGGCAGACTGGCCTCTACAGCTACTGGCTGTCAATGAAAGACAGGCAGACTGGCCTCTACAGCTACTGGCTGTCAATGAAAGACAGGCAGACTGGCCTCTACAGCTACTGGCTGTCAATGAAAGGCAGGCAGACTGGCCTCTACAGCTACTGGCTGTCAATGAAAGACAGGCAGACTGGCCTCTACAGCTACTGGCTGTCAATGAAAGACAGGCAGACTGGCCTCTACAGCTACTGGCTGTCAATGAAAGGCAGGCAGACTGGCCTCTACAGCTACTGGCTGTCAATGAAAGGCAGGCAGACTGGCCTCTACAGCTACTGGCTGTCAATGAAAGGCAGGCAGACTGGCCTCTACAGCTACTGGCTGTCAATGAAAGGCAGGCAGACTGGCCTCTACAGCTACTGGCTGTCAATGAAAGACAGGCAGACTGGCCTCTACAGCTACTGGCTGTCAATGAAAGACAGGCAGACTGGCCTCTACAGCTACTGGCTGTCAATGAAAGACAGGCAGACTGGCCTCTACAGCTACTGGCTGTCAATGAAAGACAGGCAGACTGGCCTCTACAGCTACTGGCTGTCAATGAAAGACAGGCAGACTGGCCTCTACAGCTACTGGCTGTCAATGCAAGACAGGCAGACTGGCCTCTACAGCTACTGGCTGTCAATGAAAGACAGGCAGACTGGCCTCTACAGCTACTGGCTGTCAATGAAAGACAGGCAGACTGGCCTCTACAGCTACTGGCTGTCAATGAAAGACAGGCAGACTGGCCTCTACAGCTACTGGCTGTCAATGCAAGACAGGCAGACTGGCCTCTACAGCTACTGGCTGTCAATGAAAGACAGGCAGACTGGCCTCTACAGCTACTGGCTGTCAATGAAAGACAGGCAGACTGGCCTCTACAGCTACTGGCTGTCAATGCAAGACAGGCAGACTGGCCTCTACAGCTACTGGCTGTCAATGAAAGACAGGCAGACTGGCCTCTACAGCTACTGGCTGTCAATGAAAGACAGGCAGACTGGCCTCTACAGCTACTGGCTGTCAATGAAAGACAGGCAGACTGGCCTCTACAGCTACTGGCTGTCAAAGCTGAAAGACAGGCACAGGCAGACTGGCCTCTACAGCTACTGGCTGTCAAAGCTGAAAGACAGGCAGACTGGCCTCTACAGCTACTGGCTGTCAATGCTGAAAGACAGGCAGACTGGCATCTACAGCTTCCGTCTGTCAATGCTAGACAGGCAGACTGGCCTTTACAGCTACTGGCTGTCAATGCTATGATGCCATACTTGTTTGCAGCCGGGCATATAAAGTATGCAAAATGTGGTTTTATTACTTGCGTTCAATGGAATGTTCCCCAGAAGCAGTCCTGACATGTTTATTAAAGGGTGAGCATGTGGTGCACCACGCCTGGGTTATGGAATGTTATATGGTCAGATATGTTTATCGAAACTACATGTATGCGGTATGGTCATGGACCAGGTGGTGGGAGTTGGGGGTTGGGGTGGTGGGGGAGCTTGTTGGGATTGTTGGTATAACCCTCAATCCATCTTATCTGAACAGATGGGCATTGAGTCTTTCAGACTTTATGTATGTAATCGGCTCATCAAAGATGATGCCTATATAAGGAAAGTTAGCACAAAATCGCTACAGGTTACACACCATAAAGAAGAAATGCACAGGATAGAGACACAATTCGGGAGAAGCTAAATACATGTATTCATCTGTTTTCGGACTCCCAGAGACGATGTTTATAATGCCGTCTGGGTATTCATCATGATTAAGTGGGTGAACGCAAGTATTTAGCTTCTCCCGAATTACCAACAGCGATCGCATTATCATCATTTACTGTTAATTGTTCTGTGCTGTTTAAACCTTCTTTCCGAAAGGACAGCTCTAATGTAGCCCTGTACCATTTGAATAGCAGTAGCATATTAAACATACAATATATGGCGGAAATACCCATTATGCGTTTCTTTTTCTTTTCAGTATATATTCTAGAGTAATGGGCTTAATGTTATCGCGTGACATAGATCTGCAGAATGTTTTCAAGCATGAACTGGCGCCTATATCCAAATCAATGTTTGAAGACCGTGATGCAGAATAACAAAAAACAAATCCACACTAAAAATAAACTTTAGGTTGAGCACTCATCCCAAACCTCAGCAAACCCTACGTCATTATCATCGATGGTTAATTATTGGCCATCAAATGGTACAGTTCAAGACATTTTTTAATAAAACTGTTGGAGCCAAATGTGACCGCTACTACGAATATAGAATGGAGAGTGGCATCATATAACATCGCGCAGGTCTCAAGAAGGCAGAAGTCACAAACTCAAGCTGGCACCCCTTCCTCCTTAACATGAGGGGCTGGCGTGGCGCAGTCGGTAGCGCGGCGGATTTGTAACCGGAGGCCCCGGGTTCAATCCTCCGTGGTGCCACTGAGTTCCGTCGGTGTGTTCTTGGGCAAGACACTTTACCTTAGCCTCGTCCGTCGGATGCGGACGTAAACCGGGCGGTCCCGTGTATCGGTCTATCCTCCGAGCACGTTAAAGAACCATAGGAATCTATTCGATAATAAGAGTAGGGCAGGTTCCCGGATTCCTATGTATCCTTCCCCTCTCTCTGGGGCGGCTCTAAATAACCTATACTGTGTTGATGAGCCGTTAACCAACATTCAATTCAATTCAATTCCTCCTTAACATGTCGTATTGACTATCACAGAGAACAATGTTTATTTCATTGGCATTATTTTCCGACAGCTATTGGATAAAGCAAGAAACCTTTCTGCAACAGCTTCCATTGCAGACTACTAGTCACAGGAAGGAACAAGTCTAAAACGAACTGTAGTACTCTAGACATTGGAGCTACAGCAACAAAACATTTAGCTAGTGTACCACAACCTTTGCCTGCCCGTGATATCTCTGGATGTGACATAGCATATATGTAGGGGTTTGGGAAAGCAATAGTCATCAAACTCTTTTTAATGGCTATACACTGAGCAAACTTTGAATCCAAGGTGCACATATGAACGAAATCATAGCTGAAGCAAATGAATTTGTTGGTGCGTGTAACGGAAGTAACAGCAAAAGGAATATGTGGATATATGGCTAACCTTAATCGCAACAACAGCAATAACAGTTAATAAAACGCCAGAATTGAGATCTTTACCAACAACCTCCGAGTCATTTCTGGAAAATGTCAGGCGGGCAAATGTCCAACCCTGGTATGCTGCATTAGACCAAAATCTTCCTCGTCTAGAGCCAACATATTTCGGGTGGTTCAAGGATAAGGACCTTACATATCTTTCTTCTGTGACAATGCCATCATATAATATACCTCTCTCTTCTGTGACAATGCCATCATATATACCTCTCTCTTCTGTGACAATGCCATCATATATACCTCTCTCTTCTGTGACAATGCCATCATATATACCTCTCTCTTCTGTGACAATGCCATCATATATATACCTATCTTCTGTGACACTGCCATCATATATATCTCTCTCTTCTGTGGCAATGCCGTCATATATACCTCTCTCTTCTGTGACAATGCCATCATATATACCACCAGCGTCAACTGCTAGTAGCTACTACGCCTTGCACAACAGGTTAGAGAAACTCCACTTGCGGCGAATCAAAAGTTCGTCTGTTTATTGTACTGTCTTGACCTTTCTCGCCCGTTGAAAATGACAAGCGTTTACCTGGACATGATCAATTTAACGCGCATCAAGACCCTAATCAAACGTGGCCTTGTGAGAGCCTGCTTGATCTGTTCCGATTGGCCCGAGATTGTGTTGGCCAATGAAAACTGAACTTCGCCAGATTGACCTGTCAAAATGCATGTCAAACATTTGTTTTGCCCTCATTTTTTCTGCTTGGCACCGTGTTATTGTTTAAGATTTATATAACTTCATTTCGTGTCGCGTAGTGAAATGAAACATGACTTTTTCGAAAGAATTGGGTAGCGAGGAAAACATTGACATTAAGGTGGATTGGAGCGGTGTGCCTTGATACTAGTAGATATTGAATACCATAAATGGTATATGACTTTTTCCTCAGTTAAAATATACCACAACTGTCACGATTTTCTGTAATAAGCTTTCTGGGTGATGAAAATACACATGTTTAGATCTTAGGAACTATGAGCGTTTGCAACATTAATTTAGGCAGGCACTGTAGGTAGACGTAAACGGGTCCTGATTAAAGCACTGCGGGGAAAATGTACCCCACGTTCGGTGACATGTTTTATTAATCCGAGCCTTCTCTGACCTTACCAGTCCTGTTTACGATTTTGACATTTCATCTGGCTGTGTACATAAAAAGCCACAAAAGCCACACAAAAACATGGCGAGGTCAGGATGTACACAAACAATACTGGTAAGTCGAGTCCTATGTACATTTTATACACCGTGTGTAGTTAGTTACACGCATTTCCCCCAGCAGTGTCAAAATTGATTGACAGCAACTTCTCACGAGGTGAACCTTCATCGAGATCAGTGGGCGCGGAAATGTCTCTGAGTCGCTACCGACTTCGCTTGTCACAAAATGGGGAAACTCTAACTTGCTGTGCAGGGCGTAGTATCTCGCCATCAACAGGCAAATTTTACACCGGATGTGCATATGTACACCGTTTCTAAACCTGCTGGCGAATATATATATATATATTTCTTACATATTTTGAGAACCCAATAACAATAATAGATAAACCAATACTTTTAATCGGCACATATATTTTATTATATGACCTGAACACCCGGGTAGACATTTTTAGTGTAATTTTTCGGGTTAGTTTCTTTACGATGACAAGATGCATCTGAGCAACCCCGTTTAACTGTCAGATGTGGTTGTTACACTGCTCATCTGACAATGCACTGTTTTCTGTAAATGCAACATGTCAATCAACTGCCAAAATAGATGGACACAAAATGCTGCTGAGTATAGCGATGAAGATCTCAGCGACGATATTCATGTCACTGGGCATCTCGGCATAATTTTTTTTCGAAAAGTGCAAAGCAGCTTGTAAACGTTATTTTGAGTCCAGGTTTACGCGGGTTTTAGGGCATATTTTTTGTCATAGCTTATGTATTAGTCAAAATATTGCCATTTTAATGTCTTGGTAGCCATCTTAGATATCTTATTTATAAATAAGATGAAGTCAGAAATCGATACTTCGATCCCAAAAACCTAGTCATAGACACCAAAATGATTATCCTAGCTAATGCAATAGCCAAGCAATTGTCATTTTAATGTGGCGGTAGCCATCTTGGCGGCCATCTTGGATATTTCAATTTCTTCAAGGACACCAATTTGGCATCATTCAGATTCAGAATCAGGATACTATAAATACATTATCTATCTATCTATCTATCTGTCTGTCTGTCTGTCTGTCTGTTGGTGTCCTTGAAGAAATTGAAATATCCAAGATGGCCGCCAAGATGGCTACCGCCACATTAAAATGACAATAGCTTGGCTATTGCATTAGCTAGGATAATCATTTTGGTGTCTATGACTAGGTTTTTGGTGTCTATGACAGTCTGTCTGTCTGTCTGTCTGTCTGTCTGTCCGTCCGTCCGTCCGTCCCGTCAGTCGTCCGTCCGTCCGTCTGTCTGTCTGTCTGTCCTGCAACACCCTCTTTCGAAGATTATGTGCAGGTGCGCGTCTGTGCAGTGTGAGTAAGATAAAAGGGGTAAATTATGTCTTAAAAACAGGTGAAGGTGAAATAAAGATAATAGGGTTAACTGTTCAAAGTCTGAGCAAGACAAAGTGATTTTTAAAAGATAAACTTGTTTGAGACGGTGCAAACGGCCAATTTGAATGAATCCAAACTTGGAAGCTTTGCTATGTCTGCTGGCAGTCTGTTCCACTGTACAATGGCAAGCGGGGAAAATGAATACTTATAGTAATCAGCAGAGGTGTGAATCTGTCTATAAGCCAGGGGATGGGACTGTCGTGGTATTCTCGTGGGTTGCGTGACATATGGTGGCATTTCTATGGCAACAAGTTTGTCACTGCTTAACAGAGTGCTGTATCATCAGCAAAGAGCCTCACCTTTGATTTGATGTTCTCTGGCAGGTCGTTGATGTAGGCAAACGATCAAAAAACAATGTGTGGACGATACTTTTGGGTCTTGTCTATCAACGGGGTTTGGCAACCGGACAAGTAGGAACTACCGCCATTAGCCAATTAGTATTTCATCTGCTTCAAGATAAAGGTTTCAGCATTCTGACCAATCACTGATCTTAGTTTTACAGGTACAGCTATTAATAGATGCACCAACATTCAACATTTGACAGTAAGGAATAAAGGTTTTGTTCTAGAAAGTATAAAAAATATAAATACAGTATACAATTTATTCGTATTATTCTACCATAGTTTTTAATATATTATTTGCGAATTGTAGCATACTCACTGAAATTCCTTTTGTATTTGCACAGGTGTAAATCGTTTAATTGAAAATAACACATGTCAGAATAAATAATGTAATCTAACTACCAGTTATTGGAAGTTAGAGTATGGCAGACAGCTGAAATGGACAAGCTATAAAACAAATAGAGTATGGTGTCATCGCGTTGGTTGGCATCAATCCAGCTCGATGAGACCATACTCTATCTATTACGTATAATTAAATAATATGCAAAAACAATTTGCTTTATACTATTCTTATTATATTACTTAAAGGAGTTGATGCACTATTTTCAACAAAATTTATTTGAAAAGGCTCTGAAAAACTTGAAGTAAGCTGAAAGAATTATTAAAATACCATGAAAAATAAAGGAGATATGACCTCAACGGAGGCGGCCGTCTTGGAACGATGACGTCATCGCGTCCTTTTACCATATATGGCATATTGACAAAATATCTTTAGCATCAAAGAAAATCACTGTAAATTGATTACAAATAAATATATAAATGTAAAATGCATACATTCTATGCTTATTTTTCATTTGCAGTGATTTTCTTTGCTTTAGAAGATTTGTCTGTCTGTCTGTCTGTCTGTCTGTCTGTCCTGCAACACCCTCTTTCGAAGATTATGTGCAGGTGCGCGTCTGTGCAGTGTGAGTAAGATAAAAGGGGTAAAATATGTCTTTAAAACAGGTGAAGGTGAAATAAAGATGATAGGGTTAACTGTTCAAAGTCTGAGCAAGACAAAGTGGTTTTTAAAAGATAAACTTGTTTGAGACGGTGCAAACGGCCAATTTGAATGAATCCAAACTTGGAAGCTTTGCTATGTCTGCTGGCAGTCTGTTCCACTGTACAATGGCAAGCGGGGAAAATGAATACTTATAGTAATCAGCAGAGGTGTGAATCTGTCTATAAGCCAGGGGATGGGACTGTCGTGGTATTCTCGTGGGTTGCATGACATATGGTGGCATTTCTATGGCAACAAGTTTGTCACTGCTTAACAGAGTGCTGTATCATCAGCAAAGAGCCTCACCTTTGATTTGATGTTCTCTGGCAGGTCGTTGATGTAGGCAAACGATCAAAAAACAATGTGTGGACGATACTTTTGGGTCTTGTCTATCAATGGGGTTTGGCAACCGGACAAGTAGGAACTACCACCATTAGCCAATTAGTATTTCATCTGCTTCAAGATAAAGGTTTCAGCATTCTGACCAATCACTGATCTTATTTTTACAGGTACAGCTATTAAAAGATGCATCAACATTCAAAACTTGACAGTTAGGAAAAAATGTTTTGTTCTAGAAAGTATAAAAAATATAAATACAGTATACAATTTATTCGTATTATTCTACCATAGTTTTTAATATATTATTTGCGCATTGTAGCATACTCACTGAAATTCCTTTTGTATTTGCACAGGTGTAAATCGTTTAATTGAAAATAACACATGTCAGAATAAATGATGTAATCTAACTACCAGTTATTGGAAGTTAGAGTATGGCAGACAGCTGAAATGGACAAGCTATAAAACAAATAGGGTATGGTGTCATCGCGTTGGTTGGCATCAATCCAGCTCAATCCACAATTTGCTTTATACTATTCTTATTATATTACTTAAAGGAGTTGATGCACTATTTTCAACAAAATTTATTTGAAAAGGCTCTGAAAAACTTAAAGTAAGCTGAAAGAATTATTAAAATACCATGAAAAATAAAGGAGATATGACCTCAACGGAGGCGGCCGTCTTGGAACGATGACGTCATCGCGTCCTTTTACCATATATGGCATATTGACAAAATATCTTTAGCATCAAAGAAAATCACTGCAAATTGATTTCAAATAAATATACAAATGTTAAATGTATACATTCTATGCTTATTTTTCATTTGCAGTGATTTTCTTTGCTTTAGAAGATTTGTTTTTTAATATACCATTTATGGTAAAAAGGCGCGATGACGTCATCGTTCCAAGATGGCTGCCTCCCTTTCTGCTTCTTTGCAAATGTTCAATAGGTCATATCTCTGTTATTTTTCATGTTATTTTGATAATTCTTTCAGCTTTCTTCAAGTGTTTTAGACCCATTTGAATAAATATTGTTTGAAAATAGTGCATCAACCCCTTTAATATTAATGACTGAATAATGCAAGTTATACAGAAAAACTACCCGGACGCCGTAAGTTTTTTTAAAAAAAGTCAAGATTGCCGTGTTACATATTTGTGTGAACCATAAAGTACAAAGGTACATCCATATAATATGTACAGGCGCGCCTGCACCTGCTCATGCATCAGTATAGAGTTTGACCTTGTTCTTTCACCATATATTAATGCAGTGCTCCTGTACTAATTCTGTATTATTTGAGCGTTAGAGCTAAATATGGTGCACTTGATCACGACCCAGATACGACATTATATTATCTAGGGCACCCTCCGTTATCATCTGTCACATTTTATACTATTTATAGGCGAAAATTCAAGTAAGGCGCGACACTAACATTTCATCTACCGCAACTCCGAGTTTGCCCTTTAACGAAGTTTACCCACCACATTACACTAACATCCGAACATACGATTTGTAATTTTTACCCTGTAAACGCAAACATCATGTTGTCTTTCTTTGGTTGTATTAAAACGTTATCACTTTAACCCTGATACGCATTTCCGGATCTTCCGTTGTGCTGATCTTTGCCTTTGGTGCTTCGCGTGTACAGTTCTAATAAC
Source organism: Cyrtodaria siliqua (assembly GCA_037043455.1). NCBI lineage: Eukaryota > Metazoa > Mollusca > Bivalvia > Adapedonta > Hiatellidae > Cyrtodaria > Cyrtodaria siliqua. Next base: position 2,149 of record JAWPHD010023249.1, on the reverse strand, counting down.
ATGCAACACCTGAAACGAATGGGATGTACAGCTCTTGTGTATGTTAAGTTAGTTTTTCTGCAAAGCTTGCATATTTGCAACTCGTTATTAACACTGATTTAAATCTTTCAACGCAGCTTAGTTGTGCATATTATTATAAGATCAGAGAGCTTAAAACGTCTCTATTGCCAAAGATATTTTAACGTAAGGTAAAACGATTTATTTATACGCGTGTAAGTTTATAGATGACGGTCGATTTTTCTGTGGTGGAGACAGATCACCCACTTTTCCTGGGTAGAACCAGTATTGTACACCTCCCGCTATCCGTAAGAACCGACACTTCCTCACGTACAAGTCGAGCTCCCAGTGGGATTCTAACCCGCAGCGGTGAGAGGTCGGAAGGTTTACAGCGCAACGTCGTTAACCTCTCGGCCACGGAGACGCTTAAGGTAGAACGTAGAACAAAAACTCCAAATTGTATTTGATTATATTACAGGTTATATATGCGATTTTCTTCCGACATTATATTAAAGCAAATAGATTTAAAATCAAAATGATAATGAACTACTAAATCAAGGTGATACCTTTTGATGCTTGATTCCTAATTTAAGATTACTTTAAACTGCATGTGCACGTTTAAGCGTGCGCTGGGCATGTCTCTCCATTTAATATGTCTTTCTCCGTTTATAGTCATCATTTGCAAAACAGAGTGAAAACGGACATTTAAATTAGATTTGTACGGGGCGACGAATTACTTTTTAAAATAATAATAGTAGTTTTCCCCATTTATGGTCATCATATAAAGCAAAAGAGAATTTACCAATGTACCAACAATTCTTACAAACGGACATTTAATAAAACACTATTATCAATCAAACTATGATGTTCGAACCGTACTTTGAATACATCATATAGCTAGGACGGAATTGGACGTAAAATACTGAAATTAAGCCTGGTAACCTAGGACAGCACGTATTACTGTGCAGAATCAATTTCTTTGCAAATAAGGGATCATTTTAGGCTCATTCATCATGTTTGGGCTCTTCAGAATAGAAAATATTATTATTTGTCATTATTAAGTCAGACATCTAGACCCCTTTGAAATTACGACAAATTTTTCAAAATAATTATAGCTTTCCCCATATATGAGAGAATGTACGAACTATTCATGTGTACGGGACAACAAATGAATTTTTAAAATAATTATAGTAGCGAATAGATTCCCCTTTCACACTTTATAATTTAAATGAATAATATGTAAACAGCGGGTTATGGCAAATAATCAAAATACCTTTTCATCACTCAGCTGCGAACGCCCTTTTAAAGGACCCACGATGGTGATGTTATTGAACTGAACGACATGAAAGAAATATAGATCAGATGACATGTAAACAACTGTGAATGGATTTTGCAATGTAAACAAAAACAGCTCAACGAACGAACACATGGCGGAATTCTTGAGGCGTTCCGCAAGATAATTAATCGTCTATACGTAATCTTTTCGGAACTAGTTCAAAACTAATTGATGGTGGCATATTCGATTTATTGTTGTCATTGACTGATTACATAAGTTTACGGAACCAAATGGCCAACTGGCCAACTGTCATTTTCTATTGGAGCTTTGTTTTTATTTGTTTGGACGTTGTTTAACGTCATTGTTAGTACATGTTAGGCCATATATATGACGCTCAATTATTTTTGTGGTAGACAGATCACCACTTTTGTTTCTGTGTAGAACCGTGGTCCATATTCAAAAAGCTTCTTACCAGTATCTTAAGTCAAACTGTATCAAATTTTTAAACTTTTTTTCTATCCTTACGAATGGCGAGGGTATACAGTACAGGGCCCGTATTTCTAAAGCAACTTAAGTGGAAAACATTACTTAAGTAAAAGTAAAAATTTAACATGTTTACATATTGTTAAATCTGTTTATTAACCTCTCCGGGACACTACAAACCATCTATTTTAAGATAAATATTTAGCTGTAGATTTTTAAGAAGAATATTGCTAATAAGGTTATGCATAAATAAAATCTGCAGTGATGAATGACGTAAATCGTGACGTCGTCGTCAGCGTCATCACCGCCGTCGCAAACTGATACCTATGTTCTTCGAAGGCCAGGCAATATGGTCATACAGGTCAATGATTGCAAAAAAATAGGGAAACAAGC
>JAWPHD010023248.1:0-22624 GCA_037043455.1 Cyrtodaria siliqua | reverse complement strand
GAAAAAAAGGTGTGAGTTGTTTGACGCGCTTGCTGGTATGCATTGGCCTTTTTGGCCACTGAACTTTCCAAAGCGGAAGCCCTATTGTCAACCCTTTTGTGTTTGTGATGTCGTTTGCATTTTTTATTACTTTTGCCTTCTCGTTTGTCTGTTTGCGTGTTTGTTTTTGTGTTTTGTGGTTGACTGTCGTCATTGAATGCTACTTTCCCTGTCCGATTTCTATATCTTTTTTTTTTTGCACAATAGTGTTGTTTGAGCTGTGTAGCGACCGTAAAAGGTCTCCCCGTATAGCCAATCAATATTGTTATTTTCCATCCTACGCCTTGGAACCATCCTTGGCATTGGTAACAGAGGTGCCGCCTTGGAACCATCCTTGTCAGATGTTTGGTCTGTTCTGATTATGAAAATGTGTAAAACAGACACAAGACTGGAAATTTGCTCTGTGTCCCTTTAATAAATTGGGACCCATCACATAGAACATAATCATATTGTAATTAGTTGCTGTTAAAGGGACACACGGCAATCTTGAAGTATTTATCAAGCATTAACATTAGCATCTTCATTTGTTAACCTGGTAACATTTGAAATTTTAACGTGCTTGCATTAAAAATTAAATGAAAGTGTCAGTTTTCATTTTGTCTTCGTTATTCTAACAAATACTTAACTATGTTATAGGTGCACTATTATCAACAGTAAGTAACGTGTAAAACAATTTCTTCTGAACTATTCTAATAAATAATATTAATGAGTGCACAAATGCAAATTATGCAGACAAATTGACCGACCGAACTCCAAAAGTTTTAAACAAATAAAGACTGCCTAGTGTCCCTTTAACACAACTTGTTTTCGCATGTATCTTACACGAGCTCATATGACAATCACGCTGCATTATCACTGAAAACATTTTTTACTCTAACTTTGAACAGCACCGTGCAAGCATAACACGTGTGGTAATACAAACTCCATTTAAAGAACCACACAAGGGCAAACAATTTTTAAAAAGGCTCCCACCTCCATATGATCCAATGGCATTTAATACGGCTTGACATTCTGAAGTCGTCAGTATCAATTCACTTAGAGCTGCTCAAGGGCACGATTCACATTTGAGGCTTCTCTGAAAAACAACATCAATCCAATGTCAATGATCAACAGACATAGTTTATCCTTTGTTAGGCCAAACAAAATGAATACTCTGTTTCCGCTAACCCGACCGACCCTATTTTTTCCCGCCGACCCTACAGTTTTTTTCACCGTTTTTGTAATAAAAAATATGTTCGATCGTTTTTGCTCTTTTCTATTCCTTTCCGCATAATATAAATCTTTCCGGTAATTAGTCGTCCCGATACTTGAAACGCATGTCAATAAAGCGTCTACCGATGCAGGTGTCCTTACGGTGACAATGTTTTTTGGAAAAATTCGTTGTCAGATCTGTTGAGTTTGTCCCTAATTTTAACGACATGGCAACAAGTTTACTGCTGGTTACGCTTGACCAATGCAGACATTTTCCTGGATTGAAAAAACTGTACCCAGTTAAGAATTCAAGCAGAATAATTGACATTTTTTCGGAATATCACGGTGTGCAACCTAACCCAGCGAAAATTTCGAGAAATCTGGCCCTACTTTCACTGTTTCTGGTTCCACTCATGTAAACACAGATGAAAACTCAGCAAACACATCACTCGACACAAATGTAATGCCTTAATAGACGGGGAATTGAAAATGAGATATAAAACTGTTGCCTATTTGTCAGCCATGCAAGGATTCAGGCAAAATTCCTATCACACAGCGTCCACTGTTAACAAGAAAAGTCATTAAATTTAGTCAGACAAACCATCTGACAGTGTTCTCCAAGGCTATTTTTCCGGGTGTTTTACCCACATGAAAAGTTCTAGGGACGGGCATGCAAAGAAGGAAGTATATTTGTAGATTTGGAAAATCTCCGAGATGTGAGCTTCAAAAATGTCTGAGTATTTAAACTGTTTTTACAACATAACACAGCAATCAAAATCTGAGAAGTCTCGTTTAATACCATACACTATTTTAATATTGAAATTGTATTATGTTTTTGCTATGTACCCGACATCAATTTAAAAATACCATTGTTCTAATTAAGGCTGGAGAGAACAGTCAAGTATTTACTGGATAGACAAGTTGATTTTGCTATATTAATTAAAGTCATAATATTAAATCATCTTCAAACTTGCAGTTTGGTGAAAATGTAACACATGTATGCAGTTAGTCTTTTAACTCTTGTTTAATACTCCAGTCTGGTCCCAATATCACGAAACAACTCACTTTTCAACTCAGACTCAACTCAACTCGTCTTTGACATTACAATTCTGAGTTAATATTGTATTGGATCATTTTAATTTTGCTGGAAATCATTGTATATAGATCTTTTACTGATATTGTGAAAAGTTATTGTGAAAATCTACAGTTGCTTGGAAAACAATGAAGAAAATGTATTTGAGTCGGATCTGAAATATTCGAGACCATCTCAAATTCATTTTCTTAAATCTTGGTAAAATAAATTATATTTATAGAGTAACAATTTGAGTACTTGAGTTAAAGTATAACAACAAACTCTACTAATTTTCCATATATTAATGTAAAAGAATTATTTCGGTTACTGTTTGATAAAGACATTTTGAGTCGAGTTAAAATCTCAACTTAAGTTTATTCGTGATACTGGGACCTGTTCAAGCTCATTTAATATTGAACTTGTTCTAGAGGTTTATATGGATTTTTTTTAAAAATATTTTGATGTTTATTTTAGGGTGAAATAAAGAGACAACAAATCTTTTTTAAACTTGTTTATATTCATTTATTCAATAAAGTATGTTTTAATACAACATATATTGAAATACAATGATATTACGTAGAAAAAGTAACCTATAAAGTCCTACTATTTTATATCGCGTAGAAAAAAAGAAGAAAAAAGTTGTGCCTACCTACCTACCCTATTTTTTTTTCAAGACGTTAGCGGAAACGAAGTATTCATTTTGTTTGGCCTTATACATAATGTAACATATTTAAAAAAGAAAAGAAAAAAATAAGAACTAAATTAAATAAAGCATGAATACTACTTGTGCTCAATTACACGGTTAATGTAATAAAAACATCTCTCATCATTTATTATACATGTAACATATAATGTAGCCTGAATTGGAGATCCATTAAAAACATTGTTCCACTTTCACAGCATATTTCCAGCCCATGGAATAGTCATTTCTTTTGAGACACACTGGATGCAAGCGTAGTAGCTCCACCTCCTTAAAAGCTTTTAAGTGAAGTATACTTCCTCGAAATTTGGCGCTTTTTTTTTTCGCAACAGAAAGTATCTAGTAAATGTAAATGTAAATAAATGTAAATTCAAAATCACTTCTTTGCCTCAAAACTCTACTGTATATAAATATGACCGATTTCAGTCAAATGTCAATGTGGCAGTTTACATTGTTTCAATGGTAGTTGTATCGGGTTATGTATTCACGAATGTGCGAGAAAATGGGATAACATAACGATATAGAGACTACGCTAACAATTTGCATTCATGCATCTGAGGGGTGGGGGTGGAGGGGGTTTCTAGTTTCCTTACCCCCTCCTTGTTTTCGGTATGCATGCTCCATCTCCCCCCCCCCCACACACACACACACCCACCTACCGTACTTGGGGTATGGGGGGGGGGGGGGGGGTGGAGGTGTGGGGGACATTGATAGCATTTCTACTAGTAATTGTTTTATTCCACGAAACGTTCTAGTTTACAGTACATCCACTTACTGGAAAGATCGGAGTACACGAAACACACTTCTAGTGGTGATCATCTTTCTACTATACAGCATACACCACTTTTTTAGGCACTATACACTGAACAAAATTGCTAAGTATCAACTTAACTAATTTTCTTATTTTAAATATATTTTAGAATAGATATATGATAAGTATTTTGTTTTGACCCATTTACAAGTTAAGCATATATACAATAACAACCAATAAAGGATTGGAACGGAAGCGTAATGCTTATTAAGTTCCTTTCCTTACCCTGTTTATATGTAACACTAGAATGGCAGACTTATTATACATTACTCAAGAAGTAAAAATAGAAACAAAATATTTCTTATACATTGGAAAATGTTATCAAGATTTAGAAGGAAAAGTACGTTTGAAAGCTAAGAAAAAACGCACACACAAAAAATAATAAAATTTATATATTGAATAATACTAATACTAAATAAAAAAAAAATGTAAGGGAAATCTGGGCTGCGACATTGGGTAGGGGCGAATCATCCGTACTAGCAGCATCTAACTTGTTCATTTACTGATGTTGATAATTAAGTTATGTCAGTTTAAAATCGTTTGCTTTTTAATATAAAATTTTGCACATTTTCGAAGATCACTTCATTTCTTTCGTAACTGAGATTGGGGTCACCACATAGGAGAATATTAGTTGAGATAGTACATATATTTGAAAGAGAGTTGATAAGTTCTAAGCGAATAATGTGATAGGTTGGACACGTGAAGAAGAAATGCTCTGTGTTCTCGATACTACCACAGTGACACAGAGGAGAGTCAGTTATATTTTTGATAAACAAGTGATGGTTTAATGAACTACAGTTTGTTCTGAGACGTGTGTGTAGGATTTGTGCTTTCCTGTCACCTGTGTAGTAATACTTCGGGGGACGTGTTTCATTGAAAGAGTAGACAGATTCTAAGGATCTGGCGTCCTGCGGGAGTAAATTCCATTCACGAACAACAGAAGGTAAAAATGAATCGGAGTAATTTTGTGTTCGAGAATGAATAGTTTGAAGATTATTTGCATTTCGTAAGCTGTATCGAGACTCTTCTCCTACTAGAGGAGGAACTAATGTAGTAAGATACGGTGGTGCCAAGTTATGATTCATTTTATAAAATAGAACAAGCTTATGTTTACGCCTTCGAGCGTCAAGCATTTGCCAGCCTACTTCCGTGTGCACATTATTTAAGGATACAAGTTTGGTAGCTCCTGTTACAATTCTAGCTGCTTCATTTTGGATTTTATGTAGTTCCAGTTTTTTATAAAGTGTGCAGTTATCCCAGATAACATCAGCATATTCTAACAGGGGCCTTATAAAACTAATATATATTACTTCTAAGGATTTACGATCCAGCTGGAATTTAAGTTTTCTCATTATATTTATTCTGGTCCATGCTCTAGCTGTCATATATTCGATGTGGGAATGCCAACTGCAGTCGTTTGAAAGTTTCACGCCCAGTTGTTTATGAGTTGTAACTTCTGGTATTTGTTGATTAAGCATATTTAAAGGTGGATGAGGTTTGTTTCTTTTACGAGATATCAATAAAGATTCAGTCTTTGTAGGGTTAAAAGTGACAAGCCATTTATTCGCCCAGTCAGTTATTTTTACTATATCGGAATTTAGGATATCGGCTGCGGTATTTACGTGGTCAACAATAATATATAGACTTGTGTCATCAGCGAACAGACGAATGTTGGAATCTATATCCGTAACAATGTCATTGATATATACTCGGTAAAAAAAGTTTTGGACCAGGATATATAAAGTCATATAAAAATAAAAATAATGGACAGAATTGAAGTATCCTTTTTTAGTAACCAAGGTTTACCCTACCCGGTTAATTTGGTACCAGAAACATTAAATGCCAAACAAGATTTGATTTTAAAAAAATATCGCGAACACTGTAAAAAATGTTGCAAAGTCCATACAAAGTAACAGTTACGGACACATTCGAGTAATCAATAAAAAGATTATTATTTTTTCGCAAACTTTCATCGTAAACGATAATTATTGTTGATTGTTGATCTATTGTGAATTATCAACTGAGATAATAAGGGTTATGGTCGAATGTCATGGTTCAGCGATCATTGTACGGATTCGAACACTGCCATGGTCCAAAACTTTTTTTACAGAGTATATATTCAAAAAAGAAGAGGTCCTAAGATAGAGCCTTGTGGTACCCCAGCGTTTATAGAAATCCACTCTGATTTAGCACTGAACTATAACGCATTGGCGTCTATTTTCGAGATAATTGGAACCAGTTTATAAGTGCATCCGACAAACCAGCAGATTTAAGTTTCGCTAAAAGAGCTTTGTGCCACACGCGATCGAAAGCTTTGCTTATATCAAAGAAGATAACTCTTACTTCTTTACCAACATCCAGTGCTTGACAGAAAGTATTATAAAGATAAGTAAGTTGATTTACGGTCGAATCGCCCGGCATGAAGCCAGACTGCAGAGCCGATAGAAAGCTATTGACGCGAAGAAAATTAAATACATGTTTAAAGACTAATCTTTCCAAAACTTTGTTAATGTTACTTAAAAGGAAAAGACAGATAGGACGGTAGTTATTAACAGATGATGGGGCACCGTTCTTGAAAGCGGCACACACAAAAGCTTAATTCCTTCCAAATATTCAGGACTTTTCCCATCAGCTAGAGATTTATTAAACAAATTACAAAGAGGAATTGATAGCTCACTGGAAAGTTCCCGAAGATACGGTAGCTAACTTCATCTGGACCAGTTGCTTTACCAATTGGGAGACACTTTAAGACGGACTGAACTTTATCTGGGGTAAGTACCATTAAATGCATGCTAACGTTACTAGGGGGCATGAAGGGAACTTCGACGTTATTGTCATTTAAAATTGTCTGTTTTTTAAAAAAATCATTAAGTAAATTGGCCTTTTCTGTTTCATCTTACACGACCTGATCGTTGTATAAAAGAGATGGAATGGAGGGTTTGTTTTTGAAATAAATAAAGGTTTTGAGTGTTTTCCACCAGTCCCTTGAGGAAATTTCAGGGGATTTAAGTTTACGTTTACGGGAGAGACTATCGAAGTAAATTAATTTTGATTCACGTATTAATGTTATAACTTCATTTCTAATTTGTCTAAACTTATCCCAGTGGTGTTGAAGTGTTGATAGTTCGGCCTTTTTATATAATCTTTTTCTAGCTCTAATTTTTCGTTTTATTAAGTTGTTAATCCAAGGAGGTTCGTAAGGTCTAATACGAATTATCAGATTTGGAAAGCATTGTTCAGTTATAGATACAATTGTGTTTGTTATATTACTTGCATAGACATTAATATCATCATCTGATAAGTCCGACCAAACAGTTTCGATAGCTTTACTTCGCAATAGATTATAATCACCTTGATCATATTTCCAGATTTTTCTAGTGTAAGATTTGAATTTAGGTTTCTTGAACTTGAAAATAGCAAAAATTGGACAATGGTACCTTTGTTCTTGATCTAAAAAGGGATCGGCAACGCCACTTAATATTAAATTATCTTTATTACTAACTAGCATGATATCAATGAGAGAAGATGAATGTTCAGTGAAATGAGTAGGTTCGTTTATAGTTCGACTTAGACCGAACTGTTGGCATAAAGAGTTTATTTTACGAGCGCGTTGGCAATTAAGCATATTCAAGTTAAAATCCCCCGTAACAATAATATATTTAATACCTGTATCTACTGAGAGGTGGATATAATCTTCTATCATATTATAATAATTTGAATCAGCACTTGGAGGTCTATAAAATACTCCTAGGAGTATGTGTTTATGATTTAGTGAGATATCAATCCAAATACATTCCAAACGGGGCATTTCAAGATCCTTCCTTCGTATATATTTGAGATTATTCTTGATGTATACAATAACAGCGCCATGATTATCTCCAGAGCGGTCTTTTCGTTCAGGGCTATAAAAGGACGGGACAGAAAGTTCTTCTGAGTGCAAGGATTCATTTAGCCAAGTTTCGGAAAAGGTAAGAATATCAAAAATTGGTTCAATTTCACACTTAGCAGATCAAGTTTTGGCCGTAAACTTTGGACATTGTAATAAATCAATGACAAATTGTGTGAAAGATAAAGAGTTTCTGAAATATGCGAAGTTGTACTTTCTATATTAGAGTCAGACAACGCGGAGGAATTGTTTGATAGTGTAGGTCCAGGGTTTGGGTGTATATCTCCCGATTGTAATAGTAAAGCTAAAGTCCATATGCTAACGACAGCTGTAAACTGGACGACTAGCCCATATTGAACAAATATCATATTATTATAGTATTTACGGCCCAGAGGCAGTCGTTCGTAGGGATGCACTACAGTTTTAGCGAGACAAGCTGTGGACGAAACCTTTCTAAGCAAAGAGTATGTGCAAATAAATGAATTAGTCACTGACAATATTACAACTAAATGCAACGAAATTGCAAACATATAACTACATCGGTACGATGGCATGATCACGGCAGGATTGTGGCTGACGTTCATGACATTTCGAGAAGGGACAATAAGAACAATACTACCACTAACATGCCATGGTACCTAGATGGTGAAATGAAACAAGTAATGCCACAAACGAAATCATACAGAGTAATTCGCCCTGAACCGGTCAGTGCCACGCGCTCATAAAGCCTTATACAAAGAAAAAACAATGAAACAAAAGAAATTGTCACGCTATATGATAACATTGCCTGAATATATACTGAAGGGATAAAGAAACGCAGGGTAAACGTTGAAGATGATTCTAGGTAAGATGTCGAGTATAATGTTCAATATTTTTAAGTTAGAATGAAGATTAATGCATGCAGAACAAACTTCAAAAACAATGATTTGTGTCTGGTAAGTGATTTAGGAGTAATTGAAGGGAATTGAAGGGGACCCCCTGTAATCTGAAATCGAAATGGACTGATTGTGGGAACTGGCTCGTCAATACCCCCGTTTGCTCTCTCCACAGCCCTGATTCTTCTAGGCAAGGAGTTCATGAGTGAGTTTATCCTCCTCATTGGGATGTTGGCCCACTCTTCCCTTCAATTACTCCTAAATCACTTACCAGACACAAATCATTGTTTTTGAAGTTTGTTCTGCATGCATTAATCTTCATTCTTACTTAAAAATATTGAACATTATACTCGACATCTTACCTAGAATCATCTTCAACGTTTACCCTGCGTTTCTTTATCCCTTCAGTATATTACATTAAAGAGGTTAATGTGTATAGGGGATGATTCAGCAAAGTGTAGTAGGGTTTTAGCTACTATTTAAACTCATTACTTTAATGGGAAAGACACATTCTTCAACAAAAGAGGAAATAAAATAAAATTACTTCAACTAGTAACTTATTTGAAAACTACTACGTTTCCCCAAAATGTGGTCATTACCGTGTCTATGAAAATAAACAAACATTAACAAATTGGTTATCAAAACGTTGCTAGAGCCTCAATACATCATCAAAAAACACTGGCGTTACATGCTTAAGTACATATTTAGGAAAACACGAAAAACTTACTAATTGATGTTACCATATACTGGTACCAGCAAGCTAGTTCGTATTTATCAATAAGAAAATTATCATTCGAATTATGTGCTGATAATTAACCATATACAACCACACTTGCAGTACATTAATCAGATAAGGACATGCATAACTCCCTAAATAAAAGTTTTAATTAGCGTTAAACAAATACTCATCATAATCTGCAAATTAAACTGGACCTTTAACATACCCGAACACATGTTAGAGAAAACGCGATAAATAAGCTGCGTTAAAGGTACTGTTATAATATCCGTAACAAACAATTAGATTTATCTAATAATGCACTGTATGAATTGAATTGACATATTATGCGTGCTCATCAATACAACGTATGATTTAAATAGAAGAACGGTGTGCGCATCAGTATACTCATACGCACCATACCAAGTATGCTATTTGCAGAGTACGTTAGACACTTTAAGTACCTCATAATTAATACATGTGCATCATTATTTAATTCAATTTTAATTGCCAATGTTTATTTAATAATCTACGGAGAAAGTGCAATTCTAATTTCAATTACGGTCCAAAATAGGGACGCACCTAGCTGGTATATTGATATCAAATGAGACAATGGCATCAAGTGTATACAATAAAACATAGTATAACACAGGTATGCAATGAACTACTGAAAGGTGTGCACAAAACACGCATTCGCTACTCTAACTGAGAGTCACCCCAGGAAATCTATGATTGCGCTTACATTAGCGTAACAGCGCTATACTGTTCACAAAAAGTTATGCACCAAACGGACTTTCATTGTACTAATACGATGCACTTTCATAGCGAGGTCTTTTATTAGAATAGTTCCATCACTAGACCAAGCACTTGTAATACGTTTTGCTCGAAACAGTTTTCTTGCCTCGAACAGCAGCTGGCTTCTGGCTCTAGTGAGGTCTTCGTTTACAAAGACGCGTTTGTACTCAGGTTTGTCCTTGGCACGAACACGAGCGCGGTAAAGTTTTTGCCTAGCACGATAAGACACGAATTTGACAATGATGTCTCGCGGCTTTCCCGACGACGGTTTGCCAACTCGGTGGGATCTATCGACCTCGGAGAGGTCCATAGCAACATCCAGCGCAGTTGCAATATTGATGACAATAATACTACCACTAACATGGCTAGCAGTTGCGTCAACTATACTGCTCAGCAGAGTCAGCAGTCAACTCAAGCTGAGTTACTCTTGACTTTAGAGCTTCATTTTCGGTTTTAAGCTCCGAGATTTCCTCTCTCAGACCCTCAACATCTTTTGAGAGTTACCCTCCCTTTATTTGAAAACATGAAATGTACTGATAAAACACATAACATGAGTCAAAGATCGCTTAAAGATATAAAATTCTTAAAATTGGTATGAAATAATAAAAAAAAAAACATAAAAATTTAACCCATTTAACGCAGATTTTCCGTCTATACAGTAGGAACGCCACGGACCTATAACATATCAGTTCTGTTCGCATTTTAACTCCGCGAACATGGACTATTTCTTTGTATTTTACGGACTATTTTACGTATTTTCAATTAAAACAGACGCCATTTTATTACACCCGAAATTTGGCGCGCTACGTCGGCGAGCACTACGGGTACCTATGGAGTCTAACAACACGCGTACAGTGTTTCATACCGTAGATTATGTAAAAACTAATACCTTACCGGACGAAATAACGTCCCATTATGTGTCAACACGATGCAGTGTTGGTGACTGACAGGTCACCGTGACATAACTTGACACGTGAAATTGACATGTTGTTGCAAGTTGGATTTGGGATTATTGTCTGCTGCTGGAGGTCCATGATCAAGGTATTTGTTTTGTCATTAAAATGTGTTTGTTAATAAACAGTACACACCCCTTTTAGATCGTGCATATTTAGACATTGGCCAAATACAGTGCCTAAAAAAGTAGTGTATAGTGTATAATAGAAAGTTCATAATCACTATTAGTGTACTCCGATCTTTCCAGTAACTGGATGTACTGTAGAACGTTTCGTGGAATAAAACAATTGCTAGTAGAAATGCTATCAATGTCCCCCGCACCCCGCCCCCACCCAAGTACTGTAGATGGGGGTGTGGGGGTAGATGGAGCTTGCATACCGAAAACAAGGAGGGGGTAAGAAAACTAGAAACCCCCCCTCCACCCCCACCCCTCAGATGCATGAATGTAAATAGCGTTGTCTCTATATCGTTATGATATCCCCATTTTCTCGCACATTCGTGAATACATAACCCGATACAACTACCATTGAAACAATGTAATCTGCCATAGACATTTGACTGAAATCGGTCAGATTCATATTTATGTACAGTAAAGTTTTAAGGCAAGGAAGTGATTTTGAATTTACATTTATTTACATTCTGTTGCGAAAAAAACAACGCAATTTCGAGAAATTACATTTCACTTAAAAGCCTTTAAGGCGGTGTAGCTACTACGCTTGCCTCCAGTGTGTCTCAAAAGAAATGACTATTCCATGGGCTGGAAATATGCTGTGAAAGTGGAACAATGTTTTTAATGGATCTCCAGTTGGGCTACAGTATATTTTACATGTATAATGAATGATGAGAGATGTTTTTATTACATTAACAGTGTTATTGAGCACAAGTAGTATTCATGCTTTATTCAATTTAGTTATTTTATCTTTTCTTTTTTAAATATGTTACATTATGTATAACAAAGGATAAACTATGTCTGTTTGATCATTGACATTGGATTGATGTTGTTTACAGAGAGGTCTCAAATGTGAATCGTGCCCTTGAGCAGCTCTAAGAGAATTGATACTGACGACTTCAGAATGTCAAGCCGTATTAAATGCCATTGGATCATATGGAGGAAAGAGCCTTTTTAAAAATTGTTTGCACTTGTGTAGTTCTTTAAATGGAGCTTGTGTTATGCTTGCACGGTGCTGTTCAAAGTTAGAGTAAAAATATTTCAGTGATATTTCAGTGCAGCGTGATTGTCATATGAGCTCGTGTAAACTACATGTACTGGATACATGCGAAAACAAGTTGTGTTAAAGGGACACTAGGCAGTCTTTATTTGTTTAAAACTTCTGGAGTTCGGTTAATTTTTCTGCATAGTTTGCATTTGTGCATCATTAATATTATTTATTAGAATAGTTCAGAAGAAATTGTTTTACACATTACTTACTGTTGATAATAGTGCACCTATAATAATTTATTTAACTTTTAATGCAAGCAGGTTTAAATTTAACCTGTTACCAGGTTAACAAATGGAGATGCTAATGTTAAAGCTTGATAAATACTTCAAGATTGCCGTGTGTCCCTTTAACATCATCCAATTGGTCTATGTGATGGGTCCTGAATTTATTAAAGGGACACAGAGCAAATTTCCAATCTTGTGTCTGTTTTACACATTTTCACATCAGAACAGACCACACATCTACAAAAGTGTCTTCTCAACTGCCCTATTTAATCATGTTTTATTTCTAAAACTAGCGGCATCACCAGGTTTTGAGAGAGAAAATAAATAGTTGTATATTAATGTTTTCTCCCCATGTAAAATGACCTTACTAAGTCATTAAAGTAAAATATCCTATGAACAAAACGTGTAAAATTTAACAATTTTAGATTTTTGGCCAGACTTGTATTTTATTCCCCTTCTAGTAAAAATGGCTTATAGAACATTGCACCCTCTGTCAGATTTAACTTTCCTTATAATAGATTCTTGCTGTACTGTTGGGTGAAACATACATTACAATGGTTCTATAATCATGTCAGTTCAATCATATACTCGTATGATACACAATATAATATGTATTGACCCTTTACTTGATGTGCCATTTACTCAGTTTTGGTCAAGGGACGTTTATAGCATATCGGCTTTGAATCCAGTGAACACGGATTCAATTCTTACTGGCGCCACTGGGTTACTTCGATGTGTCCTGCTAGCCTCGTTCGTCTGATGGGAACTTAAACCGGGTGGTCCTGTGTATCGGAGTCTGTCCTCCCTCCAAGCACGTTAAAGAACCATAGGTATCTAATCGATAGTAAGCGTAGGGCAGGGTTCCTGGATGCCTATGTATCTTTCCTCCTCTCTTTCGGGCGGTTCGAAATAACCTAAACAACGTGTTGATGAGGCGTTAAACAATAATTAAATTTTAAACTGTCTCATTCCCCTAAATATGCCCTAGATCCCTCTCGCAACACCTGATTCAAATTGAATACTCTGCTCGACTTATATTAACTTTTTATTCTATGTCTTTCTTTTCTTTCAGTCTGCACGTCATGTGGAAGAAGACTCCATGTACACCACTGGCCAGAGTCAATGCTGAAGTTTATGTTCGCTCAATTATTTGCTTAATAAAGTATACATATGAACTAAAATATTGTCTTTATAATTATGTCTTCCACCACAAAGTGGTAGGTGAGACAGATCAGATTTGGCCTTTCCGTTCGTCTGTCACAAATCTTGTCTGCGCTACTTGTTGGATTTTGACGAAACTTTGTACAAACTCTTTATTACTTTCTCTGAAGCTAATTTCATAAAACTTCATACTTTAAATGCCTTTGGTGAAATGATAATCCCTGTTTATTTTGAAGTCAGTAGTTGAAAGGTCCGTTACCATGACCGGAAAATGAAAAGTATTGCCCACACAGTTTTTCCTCTTACCTAAAGCAAATTTCATGAAACTTCATTGTTGGACAGTGGAAAGAGGATGATCGTTTGATTTTTAGGTAAAAGGTCAAGTTCCCTGCAGACATCCACTATCCAAGGATAAGCATATGTTACAACACACATGTTATAATATTAATGGTATAATATATGAATATTTTCTTGCACAATGTTGAATCCAGTAAAACAAGTGGTTTTGTTCACCGATACTGTCGCCTGTGAACCAAACCACTTGTTGTTAAATTACAGGATTCAACAGTGTGTAAGACATATTCCGATCATCCATATTTTTTTTAAATCATAAATTAAAAAATATATATATTAAAACAAACAAAACATGCTATTTGATGAAAACAGACGTATTCAAATTTTCAAAATAGCAATATTCGCAGAATATAGTAGATTTCAACTGCTGAAAACAAACATGTATTTTTTTTCCAGGAAATAATACTTCTATGAATATAGTATATATGTTCAGGGAAATGTTTAATATGTCTGTTTTCAAATACTACAAATCGTGACGCACCGCACATGTATATTCAGTATTTACTTTCAATATAGTAGTGAGTATGACTGCGTTCTGGGACCATATAAATATAAAAGAATAATATATATAAATAAATATATATATAACTATATATGCCCTATAAATATAAACGACCCGCACTTTTTGGATTCACGCGTACAGTGTTTCACAACACCACAAATCTGGCAAGTGCTCCATTGACACAATGTCATGTCCACGTTTATGTTATGAAATCTTCGAGTCTACACATAATCATGTTTGTTACCGACAGTAACATGTATGTTACTCGTCGGTCATTTATTTACTTGGTTAAAGGGACACATACCAATCTTGCTTTCTTTAAAACTCGAGTCGCCCCCTCAGTTTTAAACGAACAGTTAAAAGAATATACTTCTTTCTGCCTGTTAAAATTATATTAGTTTATCGC
Organism: Cyrtodaria siliqua; assembly: GCA_037043455.1. NCBI lineage: Eukaryota > Metazoa > Mollusca > Bivalvia > Adapedonta > Hiatellidae > Cyrtodaria > Cyrtodaria siliqua. The sequence continues at coordinate 7,719 of JAWPHD010023248.1, read as the reverse complement.
TTTTTCTGGTTTCGAAAATTAACTCTGCAACGTATATTGCCGCCATCATGATTTCATTTTCCGATATACCGTTGCAACATTGTTTGTTAAAATAAATTGGCCACTCTGACATAAACCCAAAGCATGTATAGATAAAAAATTTAGTGTAAAATACATGAACACATACATTTTAAATATATGTGTTTACATAACGAAATTGTATAATTGTTTCTGTAGCCGGTCGTCTTTCCTTAATGAATATGAATGTTGCCGTCTTTGGGTCGGACGGTCCTGTTACTTTATTAGTACTTGTCTCCGTTTATTGAAATTCTACATATATACAGAGGAGAGATGTATCTATATGATTTTGTTATTATGGCCGCTTCTAAAATGACGAAATAAATCGATTTGAATAAAAGGCGCATTCTCAGCAATACACAACGTATTGTGTGTACGGGTTGGAGGGGGGAAACCCACGGGGTTGGAGGGATACTACCGTAATGTTGCTCTCATAAATACTGTTAACATACTACATCAATAATATAAATGAATTCATAATTCCACAATTTTATTCCGTGCGAAGATCGATTTGGAACGTCGATTCGGCGTATTTAAACGATTACGGTGTACTTTGTTAATTTTCGGGGGGAAAAAGTACTTGCCTCCGATTTTTTTTATATTTTACATATCTACAGAGGAAAGATGTATTTACGCGTACATCCTTTTGTTTTTTTCTCTCGCTTCTAAAATGATGAAATAAATCGAATTTGATTAAAACTGTGCATTAGCAGCCTAATCAATACATACCTGGAGGGTGGTGGGGTGGAATGAGGGGCGGGGCTGCAGGGATACTACCGTAATGGTGTCCTTGAGAAAAACGGTGAACATTCTACTCTAATAATTTATTAAATACAGAACAATGTTGAAATCAATATATCTCTTAAAAAGTATTTCATAATTTCATGGTTTTATATCCCGCGTGTACATTAACTTCGAAAGGCGATTGTTCATATTTTAGCGAACACGGTGTACTTTGTTAATTTTGGGGAAAAAAAAGTACTTTTTTCTGATTGACTTTAAATTTTGGGTTTTAATAGTAGACATGTCAATGAACACTTTCGTGAAAAAAAAATTCATTCTCGCTGTTAAAACTTATTTTTTTTGCATTTTTTTTCGGATTCAGAAAATTAGCACTGCAACATATATTTTCACAATCCTCATTTCCTTTCCCGACGTACCGTTACAATTTTGTTTGTTAAAACCTATTCTGAGCACTCCGGCATAAACCAAAAGCATGTATAGATCAGAAATTTAATCTGGAATGCATGGATACATACATTTGAAATATATGTATTGAAATAATGGAATTATTTCATTTATTGTGTACCCGGTCGCGTCTGTAAATGTATATGCATTATGCCGTCTTTGAGTCCGTGGGTCATGTTAGTTAATTTTGGGGAAAAAAAAGTACTTGTCTCCGATTTCATTAAAAATTTGCATATGGACAGAGGAAAGATTTATCTACGCGTACATGCATTTGTTTTTATTCTCGCTTCTAAAATGACAAAATAAATCGATTTTGATTTAAAAGCGCATTTTTGGCAATTTAAACCTTAAAACAACCTAAATTCATCCCTTTGAAAAATACCTTTAACTATTAATGGTAATTACACGAAGTGTACACCAATTCTGTTCGACCAATGTAGTTTGTGAATATTATTACTTTAACAACGATCTGTGATGGTGTTTTGTTATAATCACAGTTTATAAATAAGAGGTGAAGAAATCTGACCAGTGACAATTTTCCCGATAATGTCATTTTGTTATCGATTTTTATCACGTGACCTTGTTTGATAAATATTCATACGCCATAGGGCTGGCGTTCCTACTGATATTAATGAAATATGGATAATCCTAAATTACCTCCCTTTATATTGAATATTGTTTGAAATTCAAGTAACTGTAATTCTGCGTTAACATTAAATATTTCGAAAATTTCTTTTGCAAACGCATTTGTAGTGGTAATGCTAGTAAGACATGATGTCAAAATAATTTTAACTGGCATATTTTAGAATTAGGAACATCGAAAGCTTCACTAATTCGAAGTACTTAATACAATCCTATATACCCAGTTGTATAAGTGTTATAACTTATTTCTAAGAAAACACATTGACTTAAAAGTTTTAAAATATGTTCATGCAATCAGAGCAGACGATTTACACTCGTTATTTTTCAGTTTAACCGTATCTCTAATCAAGCCAAAAATACACAAAACAATGAGAATACTATTGACATATTCTTAGGTTGATACTTAGCAATTTGGTTTAGTATATTTGGCCAATGTCTAACTATGTACGATTTAAAAGTGGTGTGTACTGTTTATTAACAAACACATTTTAATGACAAAACAAATGCCTTGATAATGGACCTCTAGCAGCAGACAGTAATCCCAAAAACATGTATATGTCACGTGTCAAGTTATGTCACGGTGACCTGTCAACAACACTGCACTGTGTCGACTCATTTCGTCCGGTAAGGTATTCGTTTTTACATAATCTACGGTATGAAACACTGTACGCGTGTTGTTAGACTCCATAGGTACCCGTAGTGCTCGCCGACGTAGCGCGCCCAATTTCGGGTGTAAAAAAATGGCGTCTGTTTTAATTGAAAATTCGTAAATAGTCCGTAAAATACAAAGAAATAGTCCATGTTTTCGGAGTAAAAATGCGACCAGAACTGATATGTTATAGGTCCGTGGCGTTCCTACTGGTCTGCTTCGTTGTTATTGCCCGATTACAGGCGTATTGATTACAGGCGGTTACGGGTTTGTTTACGGGCTTGCTTATCTGTACTTCCTTGTTTAATCTACTTCCTTTTTCGGTTTTATCTGTTTACGATTTCTTTGTTTGCATCGTTATAGAAGTAAGAATCACGGTACTGCTTAGAAGTTTACACATCTCAGGTTTCAAGTTTAACGTTCTGACAACATATACATGTGTGTGTAAGTAATTTATAATCTATGATCGATATGTGTAAATGTATACATTAATGCCACTCTAAATATTCGTTTACTTAAATTTCATTATCTATTTTTATGACATTTATTATCAGATGTATTGATATTGGGATCATACCAACTTATATATTAGAATATAATGGTATTTATGTGGTGTAAATATGACGCATTTACACCAGAATTCACATATTTACACCAGAATTTTGCGCGACGTCTTATTTGATAGAAAAATCAACTTATCGGAGCATGAACTCTAGTATGTGTGACACATCGAGGTTTTAACGCCAAACTATTGTAACTCACTTTTTTTTCTGAAAATGATTTTTGAGTGATTTTGCAATCGTGTCTATGCTTTCTTTAAAATATTCGTATAGGATGTTGTCAAATGAACATGCTTTATTGTTTCCTAACAACTTTGATGCGCGTACTATTTCTTCAATAGTAATCGGTCGGTCGAGTTCACTATATGTAGATTCGGCTAGATCGTTATTTAAAAAATCTTGCAGGAACTCGACGCCTTCTTCATTTGTATGAGATATCGTATTTGCTGCTAAATTCTTAAAATGATTATAAAATTCTTCTGTGGGTATTTGTTCGCCATTTTTATTCACAGATTTTTGTTTAAATATTTTCCAGAACTCTCACGGGCGTTTGCGTCTCATGTCATTCATTTTCTTACCTACGTCTCTGTTAAAATTATTCTTCATTATACCATTTTTGTTTATTTTTATTGTTTGTGTTAAACGGCGTATCGTTCGGTTTGATAATATTTTCAAAATGTTTATTGCCTTTAGAGTTTAAATAAGCAGTAAATATATTGACAAGAATATCTGTTTCAGCGTCGTGGTTGATTTCAGCCGTTAAGCTGTGTTCGGTTATTATTCCATTTGTAGAATATAGATGAATTAATAATTTTTTCTCGATATTTGTCTTTATTTTGAACGAGAAAGCGATAGGTGCGTGGTTGAATACTTATTTAAATCGTGAACACAAAATTCAACAATATCATTAAAACAGATGATCTACTAAACTTTCACCGTTATGTGTTATGCATTATAATTTGCCCTCATGTTTGTCTTTATGTAACCGTCTGTTAACTATACGCATATTCGATGCAAAGGTCAAGAAGGTGCTTGCCAAACCTGTTTGAGATGAGGTCGTGCGTTGTACGGGGTAATGGGACGTCTATATCAAATATGTCGTCGTTACCAAGGCTAAGGTCATTATCGATATAGTCACATTTTCAGCGGATTCTGGCGTAATAAATATTTTACCCAGATCTTTATACACGTTAATATCATTTTCGATTTGTCTAAACATATCAATATCATATCTGTTGTGCATAGGTGAATTTTCGGGTGCAATGTAGGTTACTTCTAAATAAATATCATTATCTATATGCTAAATAAATATCATTATCTATATGGAAAACATATTTATCAAATTTTAACCAGATCAGACGTTCAGGTGATTCATGGTGATTCATGGCCAATAGAAATAGCCTAATATATTAAAATTGGAGCCGAAAATGACTTAGAACATCATTATTATGAAAAACAACTTTATAATCTTTTTCGCCAGGACAGTTTCATCTATTATATAAAGCAGTAAGTAATACTTATAATATCAAAGGTCAGGGCTGGTATAAACTCTTTAGGCCATCCTTAATAAAAAGTTTGTTTGTAGTTTCCCTGCCCAAGATTTCATAAGTGGGTAGGTATGTAGGAAGGTACATATTTTACCAATTGGTTTGCATTAAAGGGACCCATAGCAATCTTGAAGTATTCATCAAAGTTTAAATTATGAATCCAGTATAAGGCTTGCATTCAGTTATATTAAAGGAAATGTAATTTCAGATTCTACGTCTTTCTTCTGTCATAGGTTTTAAATATAATGTTGGTGTAATATAATCAATAAATAATAATATGTAAAAACAATTGCTTTGAATTACTGAACTAATTATAATTATTTAAAACATGCAAGATATTTGGAAAAACTAACCCGACACCAAGATTTTTAAATACTTCAAGATTGCCGTGTGCCTCTTCAAGTGAATGGTTCTATCCAGGACTGGTTTAAGTCATTTTGCAACTTAAACTAACACAATTATAATATATGAAAAACTCTGCAGTTGCAACTAAGACACTATTTTATATGGGATTATTCAATCAAGTTTAATAATACTGGAAGGCTCGTGTTGTCCAATTCGTAAAAGTTTACTTCCAACACCCCTACCCCACCCCCAAACAAACAACAAACACCCGTTCACCTCCTAAACCGAAAGAGGAGACACAGTGGTGCAAGATGCTAGAGGTTCAACTTTTCAGTAAAAACCCATTGTCCCTACAATAAGCTAATCGCCACAAAAAACGTGTTTGTTAAAATAGCCACTTGCCTTTAGTAATTTTTACAAACATTTTTTAGCTTTATAAAGTCAAATCTTAATGAAGAGGGAAAAGATTTAATAACTATGAAAAATGAAGATAATGATAACTCTTGTACGCTTCAACTGTGAAACTAAACTTAAAATAAAGATAACTAGAACTTAAGGGATTTCGAGTTGCTTACCATTCTAAGGTTTGTCCAAAATGAGCCTTAACATACACGCTTACTGCCTAAAACTATACTGTCCAATAGTTTTCATTGAAGTATGTAGTTTAAAAAAAAAAACACTGAAAAAATGTATCAATAACTGCAATAATTTGTTTTAGTTACAATAGTTTCGCTCTGAAATATTTCATCAAATTTTTAGCGCGAAACTATTGTAAGTCAATATTTCTTAAATTTCTTATACAGAATAACATGAATTATTTCTTTTCTTCTCAAATCATAAATGGATACCATTTCTTTATTACATGCCAGAGAATAAAGTTCTTAAATGCATTTATGATGAAAATAAGATGTTTTTTTGCTTCTCCTATTAACATTTTCTAAACCCGAGTTACAATAGTTTCGCGTTACACACTCGACATGCGTTGTAGATCTACATGTCAAATACATATAATATATAAGTAATGTAGTAAGTAAGTAAATATGTTAATATAGTGACATGTGTATGGCAATATTACAAGATCAGTTGGAAAATCACACAGTCCCATGAGCCTATAAGTCACTGTTAAATAATGCAAAATATTTTTTTCGAGCATAAAAACAATGTATACATCCGTGTCAGTCTCGAATAAGATCCTGGCATTTACCCATCCGGTAAGGTACAATGAGTGTATGAAGTGTTTTGATTAACAATATAGTTCAACTTATTAATGATGAGTTTGAAAAATAAGTTAAAGTTGGGGTTTATTTTCTGGTAATAGTTGAATAAAGTGTTTATATATAATAATGAAATGATTGGGGATAAACTCACTCGGCTGCATAGTATGTAACAAAGGATTTATTACTTTTTGAAAAATCATCGCTGAAGCATGTCATTTTTAGTCGATCTGAAATCGAAGCGAGGAGTCGCACCTGTTTTACACGACAGTTTTTAAAAGTGTACACTGTAGTGAAACTTGGGAGGCAAGCATAATTTTTCAAATACATTAAATATTATGCGTTTTTCTTTCTAATTATAATCTGCAATTTGTAGAATTGCAATTAAGAATAAGCATTCTTGTAACAAGATACACACATGTAGATGATCAAAAAAGTTCAGCATAAAATCTGAAAGCGCAACATATCCTTAAAACTAACTAACTTATATATAATGTGTCTTGCTATAACTCGCAAAGCTTAAAACTCTGAAACTAAAAGTAAAACAACTTTTCTTATTTAAAAGAACAAAAAAAATATATAGAAATGGTCCACATCTAAAAACACACCAAAACTCCTCAATTATACATAATGCACCGTACAGTAATTTTGTCAAATATGTGTAACGCACCGTACAGATGTGGGTTCTGAACGCACCGTACAGTAGCAAATTTGAAATGGTAACCGCGCCGTACAGCCTAATATTTTTTGAATCGGAATGTTGCTTATTTATTGCATAGTTTACAAGGAAATGAGTTATCTGGTCATTTCGCTGTTATCACAAAGTAAGTAATACAAGTTATTTCGCTCTAATCCGTGGAGAAACAAGCCAGTAATGGTTCAAAACAGGTGCGACTCCTCGCTTCGATTTCAGATCAACAAAAAATGACATGCTTTAGCGATGATTTTTCAAAAAGTAGTAAATCTTTCGTTACATACTATGCAGCCGAGTGTAAAGGAATCATTTATCTAAATATCAGCATACATATCTATCCATGTCACGCCGAATTAAGTAAGTAACGAGTAAAAATGTAAGGCACTTACTTTTAGGAATGTTGACATGTCCGCCATCTTGGAAATAGCAAAATCGGCTAGCCGTACAGTAGCCGTACAGGTTACACGACAGTGATAACTGTTTTTTTTTGTCGTACTGCTAATTTTGCTTTAAACTAGATTTTGGCAACCGTATGGCATTTTCGGAAGGCTCCCCTTTCATGTGAACTAAATACTCAGTGGTACCCATAGCAGGCCTTTGTCCTAAATCCCGCTTAATCTTATGGTACCCTCGGCTGCCCATGAATTCCCCCCCCCCCCCCCCCCCCCCCCCCCCCCCCCCCCCCCCCCCCCCCCCCCCCCCCGATGACATGACTGTATCAAGGTCGACATTGACACCAAAACGATCCGGTGCTCTGTGTTGTCTTGTTGAGCGTTGCAGTTCAGGAACTATGTATCCCACTGTTTGTTCATCTGATCGCGAT
>JAWPHD010023247.1:0-22624 GCA_037043455.1 Cyrtodaria siliqua | reverse complement strand
AATCGAATTGACGATAATAAGGTATGTATTAAGTGGGAACACGTAAAGCAACGTCGTCGCAGGAAATGATACATCTATGCAATTTTAAGTTTATTTTTAATACATTTTATGTTATATCACATTCAAATTTAACAACTATCTTCAACTCTTATTTGGCGGTATCTGCTACATTGTTTTTGCTTCACTTTCCTTTGATTTAGGCAGTTCAACTTCAGTCAATATAATGAATAAAATTCATGCTTGGAAATTAACTTAAAATAAGCAATTTCCTTTTATATATTCTTGTATTTCGTGTTTATAAAATGTACTGTGATGTAAATATTTGCAATAAAATATGTTTAACTAAATAAATGCAAGTGTACCTGTTATAATACAAGTCCATTTTCAAGGTTGGTCAAATCCAGTTTGTCAGCATTCTACATTAATGCTGACAACAGATTTGCATATACCTTATTAAAGAAAGAAACTTCGGCCATCAAGTAGAACACGTGACCTTGAAACAGGGGTTTAGAACGCGTGACCTTGAAACAGGGGTTAAGAACGCGTGACCTTGAAACAGGGGTTAGTCTCACCAGCAATGAGAACAAGTGTGTCCTTGTGTCCTTCCTGTTTGTGGTTAATGGTGTAGGGTGCTTTATTCAATAAAGTATGTAGGGGTTTGTTAGGTCAAAATCTGCATGCATGATCTCTCTATCCGTTTATCTTATACACTCAGTACATTTGAAAACGCACATCTTTTTGCTGATGAAATTTATTATGATCCCATAAAGCTACAACAACAAAATTTTGTAGTATTCATACATCATCATTATTTTATTCATTTGCCAAATTTCATCAATATCGTACAGAAAATTCATGTATTTTTACTTATTCAAAGTTACCCACTTCATAAACCAAAGTCACAAAGTTAATATCGCGTGTGACCACCTCGAGCGTTTAACAATGCCTGGCACCTTCGCTCGAGTGGTCACACGCGATATTAACTTTGTGACTTTGGTTTATGAAGTGGGTAACTTTGAATAAGTAAAAATACATGAATTTTCTGTACGATATTGATGAAATTTGGCAAATGAATAAGATAAAGATGATATATAAATACTACAAAATGTTGTTGTTGTAGCTTTATGGGATCATAATAAATTTCATCAGCAAAAAGATGTGCGTTTTCAAATGTACTGAGTGTATGTTAACATGGGAAATAGTTAAGCACAAACACAAATAGTGAACAAATCAGTGACATGAAATGTTTCGGTACACAATTCAACAACAAAAATCTATGACACTGTCGAGGGAACCCAAATTTCTTTATGAAGAACTTATGAAGGCATCTAAGATACCATCGGGTGTCCATACCTTGTTCCAATTATGAATAAACAGTGACACATTTTAATAAAACGTTACTTGAAACCATGTAGTAGACAAATCGTACATTCATAATGTGCAGATATTACTTGCATGACTTGTGCACATCACAAGGTTTGAATAAGCTAGTCAGCCATTCATGTTTATAAAATGTACACTGATGTAAATAGTTGTAATACAATATGTTTAACTAAATATAGTCAAGCGTATCTGTTAATAATACAATTCCATTTTCTAAATCGTTTTGCTCCTTATTTTGAATATTACAAAATTGTATAAATTTCAAATTTAACATCTCGTTCGTTTCCTTGAACAAGTTAAAACTGATGTTTTCCTGTGTTTTACACTTTTGCCAATGTCTCTAAAACAAACTCGTGTCACGTCTTCGGTAAGAGACCTGCCGCCTTTCGCCGTTGTAATATGTTGTTTAACATATCATCAAACATCACCTGGACACCGTCTCCTGTGGCCGCACTCGCCTCGTATATACTGAAATGGATAGTTCAACATATCATCAAACATCACCTGAACACCGTCTCCTGTGGCAGCACTCGCCTCGTATAAGCTGAAATGAATCGTTCAATATATCATCAAACATCACCTGGACACCGTCTCATGTGGCAGTACTCGCCTCGTATATGCTGAAATGAATAGTTCAAAATATCATCAAACATCACCTGGACACCGTCTCCTGTGGCAGCACTCGCCTCGTATATGCTGAAATGAATAGTTCAAAATATCATCAAACATCACCTGGACACCGTCTCCTGTGGCAGCACTCGCCTCGTATATGCTGAAATGAATAGTTCAAAATATCATCAAACATCACCTGGACACCGTCTCCTGTGGCAGCACTCGCCTCGTATATGCTGAAATGAATAGTTCAATATATCATCAAACATCACCTGGACACCGTCTCCTGTGGCAGCACACGCACACGCTGCTGCCACCTCGGACCACACTATGAACTCGCGTAGCGCAAACACATTAAATGGCCAAAATTCAAGAGAAATCAGAAACGCAATAAGTTTGTCATTTTGATCAAAGACGAATTTTAAAAAAACAGACGTACAAAATAAAACAAGAGGTCAATGACCTAGAAGCTCTACTGATAGGTTTTTAATAGCTAGATCAGCATTCCTGTGAAGTTTCATGAAAATCCGTCAAGAAGTTTCAGAGGAGTAGTCGCTACAAGTTTTCATTATATAACTCTATGTAAACAAAGATGGCCGCTGGCGGCCATGTCTAACGTCAAATCAAAATATTTTTGACAAGGATCAACATCATGTCATACTGATCATTTTAGAAAAGTCCCATATCAATATCACTTATAGTTTTCAAGAAGTAGTCGCTACAACTTGTATTTTGAAAATCTATGTTTAGCCATGGCGGCCATCTTGAATTTCCGGCCGACCTGAAGTTTTGCTAGGATCAATTAGACGTCAAGAGAAACATTCGTGTGAAGTTTCATGAAAATCCGTCACGTAGTGTCAGAGAAGTAGTCGCTACAAGTTTTCATTATATAACTCTATGTAAACAAAGATGGCCGCTGGCAGCCATGTTTTACGTCGAATCAAAATAATTTTCGACAATGATCAACATTATGTCATACTGATCATTTTAGGAAAAGACGCATATCAATATCACATACTTTTCAAGAAGAAGTCGCTACAAACTTGTTTTTTGAAAATCTATTTTTAGCTGTGGCAGCCATCTTGAATTTCCGACCAACTTGAAATGTTGCTAGGATCATTTAGACATCAAGAGCAACATTCCTGTAAAGTTTCATGGAAATCCGTTGAGTAATTTCAGAGAAGTAGTCGCTACAAGTTTTTACTAAATAACTCTATGTAAACAAAGATGGCCGCTGGCAGCCATGTTTAACGTCGAATCAAAACGATTTTCGACAAGGACCAACATCATGGCATGCTGATCATTTTAGAAAAAGTCCCATATCAATATCTCTTAGAGTTTTCAAGAAGTAGTCGCTACAAACTTGTATTATAAAAAGAGGCCCAAGAGGGCCTGTAGACGCTCTACTTGTATGATGTGATTCAAAAACATAAACATGATAGAGGCCAACCCAAGAAAAATGTTTCATATATAACTCTATGTAAACTTTGGGTTATCGTGGCGGCCATTTGAATAATTTTGATTATTTGACGATAATGAAAAACACAAACTTGATAGAGGCTAACCCAAGGAACATGTATATGATATTTCACAAGAATGGAATAAGTCGCTTAGGAGAATTTGACCTAGTTTTAGCAATGGCGGCCATCTTGGATGACTGGCGGCCGTGAAAAATACACATCTGAGAGGGACAATCCCAAATATCATTGTGCTTAAGTTTCATCAAAATCCTTCAAGCGGTTTCAGAGAAGATGTAATTTTTAACCTTTTCCTATATAACTCTATGTAAATTTTGGGTCGCCGTGGTGGCCATTTTGATTATTCGACGATAACGAAAAACACAAACTTAATAGAGGCCAACCCAAGGAACATTTATATGATATTTCAGTAGAATGGAATCAGTGGTTTCGGAGGAGATGTCGTTTGAAATTTACTTAAATGTGACCTAGTTTTAGCCATGGCGGCCATCTTGGATGACTGGTGGCCGTGAAAAACATAAATCTGAGAGGGACTATCCCAAATATTATTGTGCTTAAGTTTCATCAAAATCTTTCAGGCTGTTTCAGAGAAGATGTAATTTTGAACCTTTTCCTATATAACTCTATGTACATTTTGGGTCGCCGTGGTGGCCATTTTGATTATTTGACGATAACGAAAAACACAAACTTGATAGAGGCTAACCCAAGGAACATGTATATGATATTTCACAAGAATGCAATAAGTGGTTTCGGAGGAGATGTCGTTTGAAATTTACTTAAATTTGACCTAGTTTTAGCCATGGCGGCCATCTTGGATGACTGGCGGCCGCAAAAAACACAAATCTGAGAGGGACTATCCCAAATATAATTGTGCTTAAGTTATATCAAAATCTTTCAGGCGGTTTCAGAGAAGATGTAATTTTTGACCTTTTCCTATATAACTCTTATGTAAACTTTGGGTCGCCGTGGCGGCCATTTGATTATTTGACGATAACGAAAAACACAAACTTGATAGAGGCTAACCCAAGGAACATGTATATGATATTTCACAAGAATGGAATAAGTGGTTTCGTCGGAGATGTCGTTTAAAATTTCCTTAAATTTGGCCTAGTTTTAGCAATGGCGGCCATCTTGGATGACTGACGGCCACGAAAAACATAAATCTGAGAGGGACTATCCCAAATATCATGGTGATTAAGTTTCATCAAAATCCTTCAAGAGGTTTCAGGGAAGACGTCATTTTTAACCTTTTCCTACATAACTCTATGTAAACTTTGGGTCGCTGTGGTGGCCATTTTGATTATTAGACATTGTGATGAAGTTTCATCAAAATCCTTCAAGCGGTTTCAGAGGAGATGTCGATTTTAAAAAATTGCTAACAGACGGACGGACAGACGGACGACGGACGAAAAGTGATCCCATAAGCCCTCCGCTAAAAATGAAACTCGGTGGTGTGGTAAGGCTTGACCCAGGAAACACTGGTCTACACCAGCCACACTGTTTACATACCTCCTGTATGACAATTATAGTTACTTGGGATATGTTGACATCAACTCCTATAATATAGACTGGTTAATATCGCATCCTTCAATTTTAAAATAGCTGAATGATTTTATGCCGGATTGCGTAGCAAATCCAGGCTTATAGTTTGGCGTTTCTGTCTGTCTGTCTGTCCGTCTAAGCGTTTTGACGTTTTGGTTAAAGTTTTTTGTTTAAGTTTTTGTTGTTCTCAAAAACGTATTGTCGGAAAGTTTTGAAACTTGGCACACATGTTCATTATCATTACACACTGTTTTATGACAAGAACAATAACTCTGTCGCGTATTTTACCTGAATTATCTTGTGTACACAAACACACACATTTTTTACTAAGATTTTTTAGTTAAAATTTTGAATTCGAAATCCGGCGTTCGCACCATTGTTAGTGCTTCACTTGTATTTATATATGACGTATTGCAATGGTCCAGTTGATCTACTTAAGCTATATTTATGCAACGCCGTTGTTATGATATGACAGGGGTAATGCTGCTCCAAACACATCTTTCATGCTCAAACTGTCGAAAAACGAACATCAAACCCCCTCGCATTACTACAATCTGATTAAAAGACAGAGATATATTCGTTTCTCTCAAGTTTAATGCAGAGAAATGAAAGACAGCACTGATATTGCGCATTACTACTGACGTTAATAATTTAGATGTTATTAAAATGTTAAAATGATTGTACTTGAATATTAATGTATACGTTTTGTTTGTTTTAAACCCGGATACCGTGTGATTTCCAGTAGTTTGAAACAATAACGGCGTAAGTTAAAGCGTGTTTTGTTGTTGTCGTTGTTGTTTTTAAAGGCGTAATGTAAAGTTTCTTACTTCATTTTATGGCTGCTTGCCCACTTCTTTGCATCTTGTGTAGAAATTAATCGCTTTCCTGATTTTGTATCAACCTGGTTTGGAAACGCAAAACTAATTATTAATATATAGTAAATCGGAAAGTACAGTAAAGAAGTTTCAATATATTTCCAGATTAAATTCGACTGGGTTAGTTTCGCTGAAAGAATATTATACCAGTAGTTGTTCTTCTTCGCCAGATTACAAGTATATTCTGCTTATAAATGATTATTATGATTCTGTAAAAGAAACTAACCCGCCAAATAACGGCAAAATTATACTATAAAACAGTGTATCAAAAGTCTATCCATGTGTTCAGGTCATATGTTAATGTATATTTAGCGATTTAAAGTATATAGGTTTATTCACGGGTTCTTAAAAATCCTCGTGATTGAATATGCGTAAAATGAATAATGTTGGTAACTCTTAAATCGACTCTCCAGTTTTGGGGTTTGGTCTGGCTGTTTAAAGCCGTTTATATCGTGTCTGTAGAGTTTGGATTCGAAACATGTAAGTTATATAATATATACCTCGTCTTCAGTAGTTTTAGATGCGGTGTACGCATGTTGTACAAGTATCCAGTTGATGGCGGGATAGGGACTTTAAAAATCATTGACGGTCATCTTTCTGTATAGATTTTTAAATGACCATTTCGGTAGGATGACATTGCAGCACCATACGCTGACCAACGAAATGGTCAATGATTTTTGGAAATGCTTTACAAACGATTTGACAGTCCTTCAATACTGGTACTTCAATATGTCATGGACTACTATACCTTGTTGGCTACTAAAACCATTTCATTGACGGAACCACCACTGTACTTGGTAACCTCTTTCATCCACGTGTCAAGAGACTCGAACGAGGCTTGACTCGTGACGTCAAATACGAGAAAAATGGCGTCTGATTGACCGTATAATTCGTTCCTGACATCAATGTATTCCGAGCTTCCGGAAAGGTCCCATAGGTGAACTCGAACTGAAATGAAAAGAGCTTCATCAGTATTGGGATCTGGCCAATATACGATGGGTGTTCGGAAAAATTAAAAGCAATTATTGTTTTAAGGAAAGATTTTGCTACAGACATTACGTTGAAATCGATTAATTAATTCGTTTGTGTATAGCGACAACGTCACAGAAATGACGGTTAAATCAACTTGGTGCAACTATGTACTGTTGCACAGCGCTGTAAATCGTGATTATGTGTATCAAGTTCCACTTAAATGATGATAGGTAAAGAGACATAACAATAACAGCTTAACTACGTGTTCTTCTAATAAGGACCGAATTGGTTAAGACTCATCCACGACCCTCCAGCCTCCCCACAGCCCACACATCGCAAAATAAGAGGGTTTTTTCAGCGTTTTTCCTGTGGCGGACATCATGGATTTTGACGCGTGGATCTCCAAATAAAGAACTCGAGTTAGCATGTATGTATATCGAGATGCATATTAAGTTTAAAATATTAGCTGTAACCACAAACGCGGACGGACGGACCCCATTGATATAGATCCCATTTTGTCATGCGACAGCGGGAGACAAAACAGTCGAGCAACGGCTAGAACAACAACGTCAACTGTACTACACACTTGCTATATTGATATTGATATTGATATATTGGTCAAATGTCACTTACGCTCATATCCTTTCACATTTTGAATCTTAAATCCATAATCCACACCGACTGTGGGCTGGTATCCGCCGCTAAACTGAAAAACAAAACATGCAATCAGTGAGTATATTATCCACACCGACGGTGGGCTGGTATCCTCCGCTAAACGGAAAAGAAAACCATGCGATTCAATAAGTGAGTAGGCTGTGGGCTAGTATCTGTCAGTAAACTGAAAAGAAAATCATGCAATCCGTGAGTCTATTATCCACACCGACTGTGGGCTGGTGTCCGCCGCTAAACTGAAAAGAAAACCATGCAATCAAGGAGTTTATTATCTACACCGACTGTGGGCTGGTATCTGCCAGTAAACTGAAAAGAAAACCATGTAATCCGTGAGTATATTATCCACACCGGCTGTTGGCTGGTGTCCGCCGCTAAACTGAAAGAAAAGCATGCAATCAAGGAGTATATTTTCTTGCATACCGGACAAGGAAATCCGTCATTTTACCGGGGCTAGATTATAAGAATCTTTCATGGGTATCCGGTGAAGATAGGGAATTCCAACCCGAGGTATAAGTGATTTTATCGGAACCGAGGCTCTGCGAGGTTCCGATTAAAACGCTTATACTGAGGGTTGGAATTTCCTATCTGAACCGAATACCCATGATAGATTCTTTTTCTTGGATATCAGAGACATGTTATGCGTTGACGCCGCCAGATACTGACGGTATGCAAGAAATTTCCATCTCACCCTTGGTCGAGATAAAAGTAACGCGCGCACTAACATCCGGTATGCAGGAAAACATGCAAAACGTTGGTAGCTGGCGGCGTCAACGCACAACATGTCTCTGATATGCAAGCAAAGGAATATATCATGGGTATTCGGATCAGATAGGGAATTCCAACCCTCGGTATAAGACGCAGAGCCTCTGTTCCGATAAAAACACTTATACCTCGGGTTGGAATTCCCTGTCTTCAGCGGATACCCATGAAAGATTCTTATAATCCACACATAGTGTGGGCTGGTATCTGCCAGTAAACTGAAAAGAAAACCATGCAATCAGTGAGTATATTATCCACACCCAATGTGGACTGGTATCTGCCGCTAACCTGGACAGAACACCATGCAATCAGTGAGTCTAGTATTCACACCGACTGGTATCCGCCGCTAAACTGGACAGAACACCATGCAATCGGTGAGTCTAGTATCCAGGCCGACAGTGGACAACCGCTAAACTGCCACTATCCACACTCACTGTGGGCTGGTATCCGCCGCTAAACTGGAAAGAAAACCATGCAATCGGCGAGTCTATTATTCACACCGACTGGTATCCGCCGTTGGACAGAACACCATGCAATCGGTGAGTCTAGTATCCATGCCGACAGTGGACAACCGCTAAACTGCTTTTATCCACACCCACTGTTCAATTTTCTCTACACATTTTGACTTCATATACATTTAAACTTGCGATATGAATAATATTTCAAGCTGAATTTTGACAGGAAAGGCAATTTTTTTGGATAAGTTTAAATGTTTCATACTTATATAGGAATTAAGTGTCTCTTGTGTGACCTCCTTTTGTTCATATTTATGCTGTATTCATACAAGTCCATCATGCTCCTTGGAAGCACACTTTGATGTACTTGTTTAACTGGGTAACTGTATTTGAGCCATCTTCAGCGGAGGATGCTACACTGTTTTTCTTTCTTTTTTTTGCAAGAAATAAGTTCAGTACAGCTAGTTGCAGGTATAGGACATCATGATTGGCTAAAGAATATTGTCACCACGTGTTCATTCCATTTTCACTGGCACACGTAGCTGTGGTATAGCACAGTCACCGTGTTTCCAATATTGATAGTGCACCAGTCCCGTAACAAGTGAAATTACTTGTTGTACTATGATCACCATGTTTTAAGCTCACTGATGAAGCCAGAAGGTTGCTTTGATCGTCCGAGGCATATCTTGTACCGTTTTGGTCTGAGATATTGCTTTTTCAAGTGATAGACATTATGGAAATTGTTGCAGCTGATGACCTCATAGACAAATTTGAAAAACGGTCATCACTAAGTACAAGTAATTTCACTTTTCTGCGATGATCAAAGAGAAGGCTCATACACATCATGAAGATGTATGCTCTCAACGCCAGTACAGCACTGTTTCCTGCTACTAGTATATCATTTCCCGCATGTACAGTGTCTATAAAAGGCAAGTCGAAGTAAAGGCGATATAGTCCAACTGAACCTGTATACAACAACCTACCAGTGGGATCAGCGATGGCCTTTTGCCATTGTCATGCATTAACAAAATGAAACACCACTTCCTTTGCAAATCACACCAAGCAGGTACCATGGAATGGTATTTAAAGAGCACCATAACCTACTTAATGACTTAGGGAGGGAGATCTTACAGAAAACACCATCAAGACTGCAGAGAATTGTGCCTGCAGAATCTATAATGTGCAACAGACGGAATATGTAGACTTTATTTCATTTGTTACAGGTGCATTATCAAACCATTATACGGAAACAGACTGACTGTGCTAAACCAGAGCTTACAGTGCCAGTGAACATAGGATGGACTCGTAGTGGCAATGGTCTGCAACAATCATCGATGTTAAGTTCTTTATCTGCAACTATATGTATTGTACATATAAAAAAAAACACTGTAGGATCCCTCCCTGAAATTGCCGCAAATCCATTTAAAAGTAGCATGACGGACTGTGTATAAATACAGCTAAAATATGAACAAAAAGAAAATCACAAGACATTAGGTACATCTGTAGAAAGATTTTGGGTGAATCGTGTTTTACGTCATTTTCAGCACATTTTTAGGCTATATATGACAGTCGATGTTATTTTTATTCTTTTTTTTTTTAAATCGTAGTGGAGGCAGACGACCCATATTTTTCTGGCTAGAACCAGTACTGTATAGCTCCCGTCATCCATAAGAATCGACACTTAAGTCAAATAACGATAAACAATGTGAACCATATTGTTATAGTAAGTATTCCAAAAACAGATATTAAATAAAATATGAAAAAATCCACTTTAGGTAAAAAATATGAAATATTATTCCCGTGAAAAGTCAATTTATTTGGAGTCAAAATATACTGAGAAAATGCATAACTGATCTAAAAACTTTTTTTATAATTATATTAAAAAATCAAACATACGTTAACCATGTAGTAAAATGTTGTTATACGACTAAATGTGGGATAATTATAGGGTTTTTTTTATCACTAATTGGTTAATAAAATAACGATTCACATGTTTCACTTCGGTAAATTCAAAATGATTTAGCGATGAATGTTTGACAATAAAAAAAACAAAAAAAAACACATGAATACAAAATAAATGAAGTTTACTTTTTAAACATACCTGATTAACCTAATGCACTCACTATCAATGTTAAACATGTGCAATAAATCAGTCCTATTCGGCAAAAACGTATGACACGACTACACGATCGTGACTAGTTTTGGACTAAATCATTACTAAACCAGTGTACTACTCACGCATGCAAATCACAGTTCTAATGACATACCTTTAGGTGTGTGATGCAAATAGATACAGGTGTATGACAGTAATGTACAGACTGAGTGCAAAAAGGTGCTGTAGTTTCTTTTAAAAAATATATTCATTTGAAGTCCTCATTGCAGGCGCCGTCCCATTTAAGTCTGTCAGCTTGAAGCAAGTCGACAAATCATTACATGTTTTATACTCATACTGAGTAGTCTACCGACTTCGTTATATTTTGTATCAGGCGTTACAGGGCCTCTGTATACTAACGATATGTGTTTGTATCAGGCGTTACAGGGCCTCTGTATACTAACGATATGTGTTTGTATCAGGCGTTACAGGGCCTCTGTATACTAACGATATGTGTTTGTATCAGGCGTTACAGGGCCTCTGTATACTAACGATATGTGTTTGTTATATAGAGGATATTACATGAGTGACTGTTTATTAATGACTTAAATAACGAGTTAGATACTTGCTTAATTAATTGTTAGTTCCTGACTTACCTTCTTCCATACGTTTAGCGTTTGAATAACACTTTGTTAACAAAAAAAGTCTTCTTCAGGGAATACATAAATACCGGCTAACAATGAGCTAGGCAAATAATGTTATCTTAGATGCTATAATCACATAACTTTGGCTATTTAGATACCAACATGTCAAAATTAACGGTGTTCAGACATTCTAATGAGGAGATGAACTAAGTAGAAATAGATTCCTTGCTCTTGCACGTTCAGACATTCTTATGAGGGGGTTCACTAAGAAGAAATAAATACCTTGCTTTCGCAGAAGTGTTTAATCAGACATGTTTTCCCAGTTCCTGCATTTCCGATACCGACAACCTGCAACAATAAACATGATACTATATTTACAACTTGCAACCGTCAAATTAAACATATATACCTAAAACCTGTAACAATAACATGATAATCACATACCCACAATATGCAACAATAACAATAAACATGATAATCACATACCCACAACAGTCAAATTTTACACAACCTGCAACAATTAAATTATACACATATACATACAATTGTTTGTTTGAACGGTGTTTTACGTCATTTTTAGCATATGTAAGGCCATATATGACGGTCGATTTATTTATTTATCTTGGTGGTAGAGGCAGACCACCGCCATTTATCTGGGTAGAACCGGTACTGTATACGTCTCGCATCCGTTATAATCGACACTTTCCCGCATGACAAGTCTAGCTCCTAGCATACAACAGTCCAGTGACAACCATATGATATACCGACAACTTGCAGCAATCAAATGAAAAAGATATACCCACAACCTGAAACAACCAAATGATAAACATATTCCCACAACCTGCAACAAACAACAGATAAACAAATACTGAAAACCTGAAACAATCTAATGATAATCAACAATGAACGGACAAACATATTATGACAACCTGCAAAAACCCTATGATAATCAAATACACACAACCTGCAACAATCAGTTGATAAACATATACCCACAACATAACCTACGATTGCACAATGTTAATCATAAACCTACAACCTGCAACAACACAATGATAATCATAAACCTACAACCTGCAAGAACACAATGATAATCATCTACCACAACCTGCAACAACACAATGATAATCATATACCACAACCTGCAACAACACAATGTTAATCATAAACCTATAACCTGCAACAACACAATGTTAATCATATACCACAACCTGCAACAACACAATGTTAATCATAAACCTACAACCTGCAACAACACAATGTTAATCATAAACCTACAACCTGCAACAACACAATGTTAATCATAAACCTACAACCTGCAACAACACAATGATAATCATATACCACAACCTGCAACAACACAATGTTAATCATAAACCTATAACCTGCAACAACACAATGTTAATCATATACCACAACCTGCAACAACACAATGTTAATCATAAACCTACAACCTGCAACAACACAATGTTAATCATAAACCTACAACCTGCAACAACACAAAGTTAATCATAAACCTACAACCTGCAACAGTACAATGATAATCATATACCACAACCTGCAACAACACAATTGTAAGCATATACCACAACCTGCAACAGCACAATGATAATCATATACCACAACCTGCAACAACACAATGATAATCATAAACCTACAACCTGCAACAACACAATTGTAAGCATATACCACAACCTAACAGCACAATGATAATCATATACCACAACCTGCAACAACACAATTGTAAGCATATACCACAACCTGCAACAACACAATTGTAAGCATATACCACAACCTGCAACAACACAATTGTAAGCATATACCACAACCTGCAACAACATAATTGTAAGCATATACCACAACCTGCAACAACGCAATGATAATCATATACCACAACCTGCAACAACACAATTGTAAGCATATACCACAACCTGCAACAACATAATTGTAAGCATATACCACAACCTGCAACAACACAATTGTAAGCATATACCACAACCTGCAACAACACAATGTTAATCATAAACCTACAACCTGCAACAACACAATGATAATCATATACCACAACCTGCAACAACACAATGTTAATCATATACCACAATCTGCAACAACACAATGATAATCATAAACCTACAACCTGCAACAACACAATGTTAATCATATACCACAACCTGCAACAACACAATGATAATCATAAACCTACAACCTGTAACAACACAATGTTAATCATGTACCACAACCTGCAACAACACAATGATAATCATAAACCTACAACCTGCAACAACACAATTGTAAGCATATACCACAACCTGCAACAACACAATGATAATCATATACCGCAACCTGCAACAACACAATTGTAAGCATATACCACAACCTGCAACAACACAATTGTAAGCATATACCACAACCTACAACAACACAATAGTAAGCATATACCCACAACCTGCAACAACACAATGATAATCATATACCACAACCTGCAACAACACAATTGTAAGCATATACCACAACCTGCAACAACACAATGATAATCGTATACCACAACCTGCAACAACACAATTGTAAGCATATACCACAACCTGCAACAGCACAATGATAATCATATACCACAACCTGCAACAACACAATGATAATCATAAACCTACAACCGGCAACAACACAATTGTAAGCATATACCACAACCTGCAACAGCACAATGATAATCATATACCACAACCTGCAACAACACAATTGTAAGCATATACCACAACCTGCAACAACACAATTGTAAGCATACACCACAACCTGCAACAACACAATTGTAAGCATATACCACAACCTGCAACAACACAATTGTAAGCATATACCACAACATGCAACAGTACAATGATAATCATATACCACAACCTGCAACAACACAATTGTAAGCATATACCACAACCTGCAACAGCACAATGATAATCATATACCACAACCTGCAACAACACAATGATAATCATAAACCTACAACCGGCAACAACACAATTGTAAGCATATACCACAACCTGCAACAGCACAATGATAATAACATACCACAACCTGCAACAACACAATTGTAATCATATACCACAACCTGCAACAACACAATTGTAAGCATACACCACAACCTGCAACAACACAATTGTAAGCATATACCACAACCTGCAACAACACAATTGTAAGCATATACCACAACCTGCAACAGTACAATGATAATCATATACCACAACCTGCAACAACACAATTGTAAGCATATACCACAACCTAACAGCACAATGATAATCATATACCACAACCTGCAACAACACAATTGTAAGCATATACCACAACCTGCAACAACACAATTGTAAGCATATACCACAACCTGCAACAACACAATTGTAAGCATATACCACAACCTGCAACAACATAATTGTAAGCATATACCACAACCTGCAACAACGCAATGATAATCATATACCACAACCTGCAACAACACAATTGTAAGCATATACCACAACCTGTAACAACATAATTGTAAGCATATACCACAACCTGCAACAACACAATTGTAAGCATATACCACAACCTGCAACAACACAATGTTAATCATAAACCTACAACCTGCAACAACACAATGATAATCATATACCACAACCTGCAACAACACAATGATAATCATATACCACAATCTGCAACAACACAATGATAATCATAAACCTACAACCTGCAACAACACAATGTTAATCATATACCACAACCTGCAACAACACAATGATAATCATAAACCTACAACCTGCAACAACACAATGTTAATCATGTACCAAAACCTGCAACAACACAATGATAATCATAAACCTACAACCTGCAACAACACAATTGTAAGCATATACCACAACCTGCAACAACGCAATGATAATCATATACCGCAACCTGCAACAACACAATTGTAAGCATATACCACAACCTGCAACAACACAATTGTAAGCATATACCACAACCTACAACAACACAATTGTAAGCATATACCCACAACCTGCAACAACACAATGATAATCATATACCACAACCTGCAACAACACAATTGTAAGCATATACCACAACCTGCAACAACACAATGATAATCATATACCACAACCTGCAACAACACAATTGTAAGCATATACCACAACCTGCAACAGCACAATGATAATCATATACCACAACCTGCAACAACACAATGATAATCATAAACCTACAACCGGCAACAACACACACTGTAAGCATATACCACAACCTGCAACAGCACAATGATAATCATATACCACAACCTGCAACAACACAATTGTAAGCATATACCACAACCTGCAACAACATAATTGTAAGCATATACCACAACCTGCAACAACACAATTGTAAGCATATACCACAACCTGCAACAACACAATGTTAATCATAAACCTACAACCTGCAACAACACAATGATAATCATATACCACAACCTGCAACAACACAATGTTAATCATATACCACAACCTGCAACAACACAATGATAATCATAAACCTACAACCTGCAACAACACAATGTTAATCATATACCACAACCTGCAACAACACAATGATAATCATAAACCTACACCCTGCAACAACACAATGTTAATCATATACCACAACCTACAACAACACAATGATAATCATAAACCGTCAACCTGCAACAACACAATTGTAAGCATATACCACAACCTGCAACAACACAATTGTAAGCATATACCACAACCTACAACAACACAAGTGTAAGCATATACCACAACCTGAAACAACACAATTGTAAGCATATACCACAACCTGCAACAACATAATTGTAAGCATATACCACAACCTGCAACAACACAATTGTAAGCATATACCACAACCTGCAACAACACAATGTTAATCATAAACCTACAACCTGCAACAACACAATGATAATCATATACCACAACCTGCAACAACACAATGTTAATCATATACCACAACCTGCAACAACACAATGATAATCATAAACCTACACCCTGCAACAACACAATGTTAATCATATACCACAACCTGCAACAACACAATGATAATCATAAACCTACACCCTGCAACAACACAATGTTAATTATATACCACAACCTACAACAACACAATGATAATCATAAACCTACAACCTGCAACAAAACAATTGTAAGCATATACCACAACCTGCAATAACACAATTGTAAGCATATACCACAACCTACAACAACACAATTGTAAGCATATACCCACAACCTGCAACAACACAATGATAATCATATACCACAACCTGCAACAACACAATTGTAAGCATATACCCACAACCTGCAACAACATAATTGTAAGCATATACCCACAACCTGCAACAACACAACTGTAAGCATATAGGCCTACCCACAACCTACAACAACACAATTGTAAGCATATACCCACAACCTGCAACAACACAATTGTAAGCATATACCCACGACCTGCAACAACCGATAAACATATAAACAGCATTCAATCCGCCATTTCGAGAACTGTGACATCCTAGCTCAAAGGTACCATCTATGGAGTATTTAAATCTGCAGACCTTTTTGTCTTCCCTAATTAATGGTATGTCATATCTTGACACAAACGTTCTGACATGGATGGAAGAACGACAGTAAAGCAATGATGGGAAAACAGATAAAAAAAAAAAAGAAAAGAAAGAGCTCCTATGGGAAGAGATAGAAAGGGACCGGTGGAAGAAACATAAGTTCCTACCAGGGTAAGTCATTAAGTTCCCTGGTAGGAACCAGCTAGGAAGGAGGGTTTGTAATAAGGAAAACGTATCAACCTTTATCCAGATTAAGTTATCCACTGCATCTTGCGGATTCTGTGTCAAATGGCCTCGCTGTCTGTCCATGACTTGAATACATGGATCAAAGCATGTTAACATACAATTTAACAAGTGGATTCACGTTCTGGGTTGCTGTCATAAACAAACAATAGCATTGTGGGATTGGGGAAAACCCAATATTTAAATTCGGATAATCTATTTATAAATAGCTACAGTCATACAGAATTCAATAAAATTTGATAATTTTGCTTTATCGCACTTCGTGTACAACTGTGTTATAACAAATAGTTGGATTTAGATCAAAATGTATAAATTATTGTATTCGAGTTTTCGGCTTGACACGTAAAAATCTATAAATAGATCCCAAAATTCCCCCATTTCCATTTATTGCGCATGTGCGTCGTAATTCCAAACTTCCGGATTTGGCGGCTTCTAAATTGAAATTATATAGTTTCACTTTTGTAAATGCAGCGTGTATTTTACGCCAATTGTCAGGACTAAATCTTGACAAAATGGCTAACATTGTTGTATCATACCTGTGTTGGTTCTTTGGTGGGCTGTTCGGACTCCATCATGTTTATCTGGGACGCGATAAGCAAGCATTTGTGTGGTGGATTTCTATGGGAGGCTTTGGGTTTGGATGGATCCGAGATTTGTGGAGGATACCGGAGTATATGTATGAAGCCAATAGAGACCCCAGATTTATCAATGAATTTGCAGATAGACGAAAGCGAATGGAGAAACCGCCGTTTAGTGTGGTTCGCTTTGCAGGACAAATTATGATTGGTAACATGTCGTATCTTGATCTTCTGATTGTGTTGTTGTGTCTCTAGGGGCTGTGTAGACATGAGAATCATGGATCTTATGTTACATATCATAGGTCAATGATTCCTTGGCTTTGAATTATAGATAAGAATTGGTAACAACCCACATACACACTTTTTCGACAAGGTTTCTGAAGACGTCGCACAATGTCTGCATAAACAAACAACATTTTTAATTAGAACAAACATTTAAATTATGCATGCATAAATAAAACACATCAAAGAGAAGAATATCACGTTGATCATGTTTTTTGTACTCGCTATCATTTTTCAGTAATGTTTGGTATTTACATTCTCAACTCTCGTGCTATCTCGTTCCGTATTACAAAACTTAAACCACTATGATATCGTGACTATTTTCGGTTATATATTATGTGTGGCAGTTTTGTGTGTGTGTGTCATGATAGGGGCTTCGGCGCCCTGTTCATTATGTCACTATGGAAGCCGTGATGCCCAGTTTAATATGTCATTTACGAGAGATATGTGGATCTGACAGTGACTCTTAAGTCTGGAGCCTCATCCTTGCCAATGGGTTATTTCCATGTGTCATTACACTAGTCATTTCCCTTAGCCTCAGGCCTAAAAGAAAATTGTGTGGTTCGGGTCATCCGACCCTAGGCCATCCTTAAAAAAATACTTGTTTGCTGTGCTCCAACCCTGAATTTTTTAAGTGGGTAGGTAGGTCTTTTTTTTTTTTTTTTTTTGCTGTGGTCCTGGTTAAGCATTTTTACAAATCATAATTTCCTATCTCAATGTATGATAATGCATTCTGTTGATAACCTCATTAATATTTCAAAAAAAAAAAAAAATCCGTAAAGGCTAAATAAAAAAAAGGGTTGCTGCCTTTTTAGACGGTCGGTCGGAGCACAGCGAACAAACACTTTTTTAAGGATGGCCCTACCTACGAATACCCGCCGACCCTGACGTTTTTTTGGTCCATTTCGGAAAAAACAAAAAGTACATAATTCAGTGCATCTTCTTTGCGTTCATGTTACCAGAACCACACAATTTTTTTTTAGGCCTCATCTGGCCGTCGATTGGGGGTGTAATAATTAAATTAAATTAAATGTCATCACAGGCACCTGAAACTCTCGGAATTAGCACCAGACAAACAATAATCACTGATTCAGATTTACATATAATAAGTATTCATATATTATTATTATATGTGCACCAATTATGGCCTTAATATTAACAGTCTGGGACCCATGTTGTTATACCCACGTTTTTGAAAAATTAAACCATTAAAATTGCCTCTGTTTGTCTGTCCATCCGTCTGTCCATTACCGCATCTCCTCCTAAACCGCCAAACGGAATTCAACCAAACTTAGGGTATGACATCAACATATGATGACGGCGTGCATGAGCACTATTATTTTCGGCTCCGAGCCCAGGGGTCCTCAGGGGGAGTGAAAAGGTCAAATAAACTAAAAATTCAATTACACTGTAATTTTTTCATATTTATACACATAACTTGGTATATGTAATCGTCTATAAAAGATAAAGAACATATCAAACGATTTTTATATTTCGCAAACTTGAACATCTGCCCTTGGGCCCAGGGTGGGTGGGGCGGGCGGGCGTGATTTGGGGTCATTTTATTTTGTTGTAATTATGTCTCAAATGAAACATTAGGATGATGGCTCTGCAACCAGGGTCCCTCAGTGGGGTCAAAAGGTCAAATACACTAAAAATTCAATTGCACTGTCATTTTTAGCTCGACTATTCGAAGAATAAGAGAGCTTATATAATCACCGGCGTCGGCGTCCCACATCAAGGTTTGCGTGTTTGCCCATAAAATGTGTCCCATTTCACATCAAATTTTGCGTGTAAGCTGTGTTTACAAGTCTATATCTCTTACAATTCTTACCCTAGCACAACCAAATTTGGCCATTAGCTTCCTTATAGCATTATCTTAAGGGCTGTTTAAGTAATTTTGGTTCCTGGAACCCAAATTCTGATAGCCCTTAAAATGTGTCACAAATTTTACGTGTAAGCTGTGTTTACAGGTCTATATCTCTTACATTTCTTGTCCTAGCTGAACTAAATTTTGGAATTGGTTTCCTTATAATATGTTGTAAAGGGTTGGGTAAGTAATTTTGTCTTCTGCAAATTCTGGGCTCCCATGGAACCCAAATTGTGATGGCCCATGAAATGTGCAATAAAGGCAGATCTAGGTTTGCATGTAAGCATGTATATATCTATAATTTTGGTTTGGGATTTCTTATAGCATTATGCATCTTATTCATACTTGACCCATATTGGGGCATGGGCTCCCTCCTCCCCCATCACCCTGCCCCCACTCCCACCCCGCTCCACACACTTTACATATTTCGGTGTTGTTTTAGTCAATTCTTACACATATATGTTGCCCCCTCCCCCACACCCACCCCCGCCTCTCACCCCACCCCCCACTTGAAACTCTATTTTTTTTTTTTTTACATATTTCTGTGTTGCTTTTGTCAATTCTTACACATGTTGCCCCCTCTCCCACATCCCCACTCAAAACTCGATTTTAGCTCTACTGATCAGCAGAGCTTATGCCGTGGTGCGGCGTCCGTCTGTCTGTCTGTAAACTTTTTTTTGTAGCGACTTCTCCTCTGAAACTACTGAATGGATTTTCATGAAACTTTACAGAAATGTTGCCCATGAAGTTTAGTTGATCCTAGCAAAAATTCATGTTGATGTGAAATCCAAGATGGCCACCAGATCTAAAAATAGGTTTTTAAAAAAAAACAAGTTTGTAGCGACTTCTTCATGAAAACTATAAGTGATATTGATATGGGACTTTTTCTAAAATGATCAGCATGACATGATGTTGGTCCTTGTCGAAAATCGTTTTGATTCGACGTTAAACATGGCTGCCAGCGGCCATCTTTGTTTACATAGAGTTATATAATGAAAACTTGTAGCAACTACTCCTCTGAAACTACTTGACGGATTTTCATGAAACTTCACAGGAATGTTGCTCTTGATGTCTAATTGATCCTAGCAAAATTTCAGATCGGCCAGAAAATTAAGATGGCCGCCACGGCTAAAAATAATTTTTCAAAATACAAGTTTGTAGCGACTACTTCTTGAAAACTATAAGTGATATTGATATGGACTTTTTGTAAAATGAATCAGCATGACATGATGGTTATAAGAGTCAAACATATTTTGATTCGACGTTAAACATGGCTGCCAGAGGCCATCTTTGTTTACGTAGAGTTATATGATGAAAACTGTAGCGACTACTCCTCTGAACCTACTTGACGGATTCTTCATGAAACTTCACAGGAATGTTGCCCTTGATGTCTAATTGATCTAGCAAATTTCTGGTCGCCCGGAAATTCAAGATGGCTGCCATGGCTAAAAATAGATTTTCAAAATACAAGTTTGTAGCGATTTCTACTTGAAAACTATAAGTGATATTGATATTTGGACTTTTTGTAAAATGATCAGCATGACATGATGTTGGTCTTGTTAAAAATTGTTTGATTCAACGTTAAACATGGCTGCCAGCAGCCATCTTTGTTTACAAAGAGTTATATAGTCAAAACTTGTAGCGACTAATCCTTTGAAACTACTTGCAGATTTTCATGAAACTTTACAGGAATGTTGCTCTTAATGTTTAATTGATCCTAGCAAAATTACAGATCGGCCAGAAATTCAAAATGGCCGCCACAGCTAAAATTAGATTTTTTAAAAAAGAAGTTTGTAGCGACTACGTCTTGAAAACTATAAGTGATATTGATATGGGACTTTTTGTAAAATGCATCAGCATGACATGATGGTTATCAGAGTCAAACATTATTTTGATTCGACGTTAAACATGGCTGTCAGCGGCCTCTTTGTTTACATAGAGTTTTATAATGAAAACTTGTAGCGACTATTTCCTGTGAAACTACTTGACGGATTTTCATGAAACTTCACAGAATGTTGCTCTTGATGTCTAATTGATCTAGCAAAATTTCAGGTCGGCCGGAAATTCAAGATGGCCGCCACGGCTAAAAATAATTTTCAAAAACAAGTCTGTAGCGACTACTTCCTGAAATCAAATCAATCAGTAGAGCTTCAAGGTCATGACCTCTTGTTTAATATATATATTTTTTACATGTTTTATGTTGTTTTGGTGAATTCTTACATTGCTTCTTACACATATATGTTGACCTCATCACCCCACTTGCCCACACCACCCACCCCTGCCTCTCCCCCACCCCAAACCCCACCACCTCTACTCAAACAATTTTTTTAAAAAAATTACATAATTATTTCTGTGTAGTTTTGGTCAGTTCTTACACATAGCTATGTTGGGGCCCCCCAACCCCACCCCACATTGTTATGCCCCAGAAAAAATTTCGGGGGCATATAGTAATAGCACCATCCGTCCTTCCGTCCGGATTCTGTCCGTCCGTCATTCCGAAGATCGTGTCCGGTCCCGTAACTTCGCAACCCCTGCAGGGATTTTTAAATAACTTGGCACAAGTGATCACCATAACAAGATGATGTGTCGCGC